>VXAV01002094.1:219793-241650 GCA_013399715.1 Alectura lathami | reverse complement strand
TTTTTTTTTTTTTTTTTTTTTTTTTTTTTCCCAGCTCTCAAAGCTGATGTTTATCTTTGATTTCTTCTCAAGGGCAACATCCAACTGAATTTGTGCTAGCAGAAGTGGGTAGGACAGTGCATGCATTTGCACCTGAAACTCTGAGTCTTATCTCCTCATCAGACCACATGAATTTCTTTGTCTAACCCACTCAGTCTTTCAAACTGAATGTTGCTCTGCGCCTGAAACGAGAGGCTGGGCAGGCTGCAGGAGCACTTGTGCTTCAGCTGGTAGGATCAGACAGGCTGCAACAGCCTGCACAGTGATGTGCTTCAGGGCTCAAAAATGACCCAAATGGAAGTTTTACAGAGCCAAGGTTCTTTAGACTGAGAATAGTGTTCAGATACGTATAAAGCAGTTAGGAAAAGACCAGGCTCCTGTCCACATACCTTCCTGGTGGAGGAGGTGTATGAGGTTTGTACGTCCAGGAGCCCTGGGTCCCTGCATCCCCACACAGACCTCTGGGAACAGGGAATGCACCAAAACAGCAGAGGTAAGGCACTGAGCTGAGGCAAGAGAAAACCAAACAAACAAAAAAATTGCTTTTGCCCATGGTCAGTAAGGAGACAGCACCTATGGGGCCATCACTTGCAGCAAAAGCGGCTCACAGAAACATTCTGACTGTC
Organism: Alectura lathami; assembly: GCA_013399715.1. Classification (NCBI taxonomy): domain Eukaryota; kingdom Metazoa; phylum Chordata; class Aves; order Galliformes; family Megapodiidae; genus Alectura; species Alectura lathami. The sequence goes on along the minus strand of VXAV01002094.1, from coordinate 240,985 downwards.
AGTATTATCTAAGAGAAACCACATCTCCTTGCCCGCAGTCCCCCAAATGCTGTCCTTCCCCTCAGCCAAGCAGACCGCAGATCACCATTCCAATACGACGCAGCTAACGTTTGGTACACCTCTGGCCCATTCTGCAGCTGCTTGAGCTCTCCCATCCGCGTGAGAACAGCAAACGTAGGGTGTCACTCACTCACAGCAGTGGTAGAGATTTCTGAAGCCCACAGGAAGAAGCATACATCCTCCTTCTCTGTGCAGCTCACTGTACAGCTGAACACATACAGGACTATCAATGGGGGATCTCCATAGCAACTTCTTGCTTCTCGCCTCTGCCTGAGGTGAGCCACTTCCTCGGCATCCTGCTGCTCAGAAGAGCCTTCTGGTTTCTCCAGACTTTTAGAGATAATTTTATTGATTTATTTTGATGGGTTGATGGTTGGACTAGATGATCCTGGAGGTCTTTTCCAACTGTAATGATTCTGTGATTCCACTCCACCCACAACAAACCTCACGGTCTAAACTCTCTCTCCCTGTGCTACCAGCGCGAGTTTCATGTTGGGTGTAAGCCAGGAACCACAGGTGCTGTGAGGTCAGGGACACACACTGGGACTTGTCACTGTTTTGGGACTTGTCTTGTGATCCAGACAGAGAGATCCTGGAGCTATTTGGAGTACCCAGACAGATTTACACGGCTGGTTTGCCTCAGGAGTCCCCTTGCTGTGTTAGACTGGACCAGAGCAAATGCGACATGGAGATGACCACTCCTTAGCTCCCAGAGGCATCACAGAAAACCATCCTGACGAACAGGAAAGCAAAAATATTTTGCGAAGACAGAAGGAGCTGTACATTTTGCTGCCTTCCAAATCATCATGAGGAACATGTAGGAAAAGGTAGGACACTGCCATGGCCTTAGCAGCTGTCCCTTGAGAGAAAAGGCACAGGCACCTAACTGCTCACAGGACACCATGTCAGCAAGGAGCATGGACTTCCACGGGACATCACTTAGCTTCCTTCTGACTCCTCTGCCCTCCAGCCATGAAGGTCACTCTCAAAAGGAATCGTTTTCTTCCCTCTGTTACTCATCAGCAAGACAATGATCTGCCCTCAGCAATGGCATAAATGCAACACTACAGTGTGAAACATGGATCTAGCTGCCTCAGGGAAGAGAGTTCAGAACCAAGTTTTCACTGGACACAGGACAGCTGCTGGAAGTTCAGGATGGGAAGGGATGTGCTCTGTCAGCTTGGCTTTCCCCTGCTGGCTCAGAGCTCATGTGACCCTCTGTACTGTACAGAAACATTCAGTACTTGCTCTTCCACGTCAGCACTCTGCTCCTCCCATCCCCGGGCACCCACCCAGAGCTCCTACTGAGGCAGCAGACTGGGCACTGGCAGCTCACCTGAGTACTTCTCAGAGGGGCAGATGAAGGGAGTGGGGCTCGCATGCTGTGAAATCCTGACCCTGACTCTGGCATGAGGTCCTTGCATGGCCTTGGACACTTCTTGGCTTGCAAGTCTCAGTTCTGTCTGCAAGAAGAGCTAATCCTTACTGCCAGCCAGCTGCATCACTTGGATTAGTTACATGCAGAATGCTGAGGCAATGAGTAACATGCATCACCACTCTCCGTGTCATTTGAGGGAAACCACATACACACTGGTAATGCGTGTGTTTGCGGAGGCCTCTCTCTGGCTGCCTTTGGCTAATGAAACACGGGACCTGTGGAACCACAAATGCACTGTTGTTCTGGAAATGACATTTGCAACTCGTGGTGCAATCATGCAGAGACAGAGACATGGACACACAGACACAGCCCCCCCAAAGTGGATAGCTGAGAAGACCTAAGCAGAGACAGGACAACTGAGAGGCTTTTTACTTTGCATCAAAGAGTGAACACAAACAGCCACCAGCGAATGATTCCCAAGTAGGGCCCCAAAATAGAGATATTCTGGGGAACCTTTTCTGCAATTCCTTCTTCCCTTCCACCCATTCCTACTGGCAGCCCAGACTGGAAGCCTCTGGAGGAAGGATCTTCTGCTTGTCACTGCCCTAGTACAAAGCCACTTTGCAGAGAAGAGCTGGCCTGGTAACTGAAGCCACCAACTTGAATATCAGCTCAAACATCTCTCTGCCCATTTCTCCATGTAAACCTGAGCAACTCCATTGCCTTCCCCACTCCCCTCCTTTTAGTGCTAAAAAATGGGTATAACGAGCCAACACGAAACTGCTCAGGACACTGATGTTCAGAGGGGTGAAGAAACACTGTAGAGATGAGCACTGGAGACATGGACATGTGTTTTAAAAATCTCACAGTTTATTTTTCTCTGTGCAAATTAGTGCTACTTAACATTACTCACATTTCACAGTGCAGGGGGCAGAAGTGATCTCAACATTGCTTTAACCAACTGCAGTTCACAGGGACGGTGGAACCACTCTGGGTCCTGGATCCCAGACAATCTCCATGTGCTCATGATCTGGAATAAAAAAAGAACTGCACGGCCAGCATTTTCAGTAATTACTTGTAATACAAGCTACCTCCACAGCATCTCCAAAGGAAGCCTGCTGCCTCCTCAGGCATCACAGACTCCAAGCAGTTACCAACAGTGGCATGTAAGAAGTTTATGGCACAGCTTCCAAGTCACAGCTAGCGGAGACAGATGAGGAAAGAGCAAATGATAAACTCTTTTCATATTCACTTAAACTCACATAAGACAAAGTTTAGCAGCAGAATGGGAAGCTGGCCCCTAGAATGAGCGAGTAGATTCTCACTTATCTGCTTTGCTGGATGTCACCAGTTGGAAATAGGAAATGGGGTGAAGCCTGGCAGCTCCAGTACTTGGGAAAATGACTGCAAGTCCTGGATATGGCCAACAAGAGACATCCCTGGGGGACACTGTGCAAAAGCAGCTTGTAGCAGTTATCACAAAGTTCTGAGGAGACAATCATGTGTGACATGGAAATTCCACAGTGCAACATTATACAAAGGAAATGCATCACCCAAAGCATCCTTCCAGAGCTCCTAGTCAGGCCACGCCGACTGCACAGTGCCCTTATTCAACTGGTACCTGATGGAGCAGTTGAAGAAGCCAGATTTGTTCGCTACATCAAATTCAAGCCTGTACCACAAAGCTCAGCAGCAGCGGGTAGACAGAGGCTTCAAGTTCAGCATCCTGAGGGATGGCTCAGACACCATGCATTGTTAGAAGGGCTCTTCCCTGCCCAGTCTGCCTGCACTTGCTGGCTCTGGCAGCTCCTGGTCACAGTGCTGGGAAGAAAGAACCCTTCTCTGCAGCTAGGTAATGAGGCTGTTTAGAGGCAGTGCTGCTTTTTGCTGGGAAAAGCAAACAGTCATGGAGCAGCATGAAAACAAAATAAGGCTGTTACTGACCCATTTATAATCAAAGGGAAAACTGCTTTTGTTTCCCATTTTAGCTTTTTCCCTCTGAGACATCTCATAGCAACAGCTTCACCCTGCTATTACCAGCCTGTCCTTGTAAGGAAAAGCAGGAGCCCATTAAAGAGCCCAATTTATCACCAGGGGAACTCAGTTGACCTAGTTACACCAGCCATACATCTGACCCATTATGTTAACCTTCCTCTGCCTCTCCACAGTTACAAGGAAAACACCTTTCAATTTTAATCAGGGCAGCAGGGAACACAAAGGCCAAGTTAGGAAAGAGACAGAAAAGCCATACTTTTCTCAGCATCCCACAATACAGGACTTGAAGCCATAACCCAAAGCGAAGGCACATGCAACTACAGGGGAGATGCAACAGCAACAGGTGCCAAACCAAGTCAGCTCTAAGCTGTGCGTGCATACGAGCACTGGAAGGATGCCTGCAGGACGGCCATTCACAGCGAGGCTGCAGGAATGTAAAGCCAGTCAGCAACGGCAGTGGGCAGGTGAGTCATGACTTGCAGCCTCACCCACCAGTAGGTCTCCATGGGATTGTAGCGGTTGTTCGGGTGCGTGGCAATGAGCGCATGGGTGATGTCATTCAAGACAAGAGACATGTCCTTCAGGCCGCTGTTAACGAAGGACTTCATCAAGGCCACATGGCGAGCAAAGTACTCGCTCCCATAGTCCTCCCGCACGGTGCTGCTGGCTCTGCTCCACAGCGCCTCAGCCTGCTGGTCGATGCCACCCTCCGTCAGGATGCCGGTCGCTGCCACGAAGTTGCTGGGCTCGATGAGGATGACTCTGACACCCCAGCGGTACATCTCCTGGCGGAGGCAGTCAGAGAAGGCTGCCACCCCGTACTTGGAAATGCAGTAACAGGAGCGAGATGGACTTGCCATGCGCCCTAACATGCTTGTGATATTCACCACACGGCCTGGAGGGGAAAGAGCAAGGAGACATGATGGGCTGGCTGTTCCCAGCTAGGCCAGGATAGCGCTTCTCTTTCCTGACTCAAGCAAGGGCAGCCCCTGCTCTGACTTCTTCCACGGACAGTACACCTGCCTGTCTCTATTGCAAAGGATTGACAAAGCATACATCACATCTCCTTCCTTGTCATTTCCAGGTAAGGCACTACCTCTGTCTCCTGAGGCTACCAGCTGTATGCGCTTACCTCACTGTCCACCACCAGAACCAGTGGAGGTTCCTCCGAACCTGCAGCATGAGCAGTGTGGCCTGCTCACCCCACCGGCTGGCCAGGACTGCCTGGAGTGGAACATGCTTGGGATGAATGGAGAAGAGACTTGACAAGCTGCTGTCTATGGGGCAGCAAAGAGCATTTGTGCTAACTCCTATCAGCACACACGGCAGCCTGATGGCAGAGCCCTGGCAGTGACAGTAGCAGTTGCTCCTCTACGGGCAACTGTCCTTCCTCAAGACAAGATGTGTGGGATTATGGTTTCAGCTGCACTTACAAACAGGCCCTTGAAATCTCATCAGCTAGTTTTGCAGAGAGGATTTTCACAGTCATGGAGTATGACACCCTTCTGCAGCTTGCAATTTTAGCTGAGAAACAAGTGGGTGGCTCTGCTCTGTCATTCCAGACCGAAGTGAAGTTTGGAGGGACTGTGAGAACCACCTATGGACCTGATGGCCAGTGGCCTTTTGTAGTGAGATGGGGCTTGTTTAGTGGGTACTTACTTTCTGGAAACAGTATCTAAGCAACCTGCCCAATATAACCCTTTTCTGTCCTCACAGAACACAGCTGTGCCAGCATTCTCCCACACATGCTAAATAAAGCAGCTCTTCAGATCTTTGCTCATACATATCTATTTTTTCCCCATAAAACAGAGTTTTGATGGTAAGTCTTGTAAGATACAAAAAATGGCTGTTACGGACTCGTTTACTGCACCACTACCCCTCTGCAATCATTTGTGAACTGAGTAACATGAAGGGAGAGATTCAGCTGTCCGAACATAAGCACTCTGTGTGACTTCAGAGGCCTGAAGTATCTTGTCTGGCCTCCAGTCACTCTTTCTAAAGGCAGCCCAGGTTCCTGTGTCATATCTGCCAGCACTGTGTAAAGGTCTGTGCTACCCTGACATGTTTAAGACCACACCTGCAGCTGACCCCCAGAATGGCCCATACCACTGAAAGCTTACAACAAAACGCTGTCTGTTTTGCCCGCATGCCTCCTTGGACTGCACAGGCTTTCTGAGAAGCGCAGCCTGATTCATCATTTTTAGCTACATTTCTTTGCTGTGCTGCAAAGTTTCCCTGAGTCTTGCCACACTGCCCAGCACATACCTTTAGCTCTGCGAATGAGGGGCAGAAAAGCCTTTGTTACCCTCACGGTGCCCCACAGGTTGATCTCTGCCACCTCCTTGTAGTTGTCTAAACTTGTGAATTCCACTTCCCCAAATGTGGAGACACCAGCATTGTTCACCAGACCCCACAGACCTGCCAAGAAAAGAATGGTTGAAGAGTAGAACAAGGAACAGCATTCACAGAGAAGCAGCTCTCCTTGTTCAAAGTAACTCAACACCTTGACAAAGAGCTGAATGTGTTTGTAGAAAAAAGTTGTAGAGGAAAACTCAGCAAGGAGAAAAAAAAAAAAACACTCTGAAGACACCAGAAATAAAGTCAGTAGAGCTGGTATGGAGCCCCTGGGATAGTGACAGGGGTTCCACAAACATAGCTATAGTGAATGTCTCCTCCAAGGTCAGGGACTGCAGTTGGTCTTTGTACAGTTGGATCTGGCTGACCCTCTTTCATGCCTTTTATAGGTCCCAGGTTTGTCTTTACTGACTGACTTCATCACATTCTCTTGCAGTCTGGAGGGGGCTGGACTTTCTCTCATTAAACAAACAAACAAACAAAGCAGAAGGAAAACAAGTATCTTAATCCTCAAAACCCACTTCACAACTCTGGGATATGATGCACTGTTTTGGAGAGCACGGGCTACTGATCTGCAAGGTCCTGTACTTCAGTCCAGGTATTTGGACTCCCTCCATCCTAACTACAGCAGGACATGACAAGCTTATAACCAACCCTTACAACTACCAGAATTTAAAAATGAACTTCTACTAGGCATGCAGTCCCATCAAGATTAAATTGACTGCACTTACCAAGCGCTTCTGCACTCAGCCCCTTACATGTCCAAGACTTAGCAGGTCACTGAGCACTTGACCCTTCAAAGTGATTACTGCAGGGCAAACACTTGTAGGACTGAGTCTGCACCTTGTGAAACTGCTGAAGCACAGGACTACGCAGCCATAAGCTGCGGTAGGAACAAACAGAAGAGCTGGAACAAGATAAGAGTTGCTGCTCATTAGATGTCCTGCCACACACCGCTGTTATTTTTCACTGTGTAAGCAGCCAGTGGGAACTGGGGCCCCCTTCTACTCCTTGACCTTCCTCTTCACACTAAGAACACACAGACCAGGCAATAGCATTCCTGTCCAGGGAGCTCTGACGTTGCTATCAAAAGTACTCATGTCATGCCACCCCGATGATAAACTTATCAAGCTCCTCAAAAACATTTTGGGCTGTTTGCCCAGCCTCTGCCCCACACCTACCCTGCTCGGATGTATGAAAGTCTTTTAATAACTTCCAGCCTAAATTAATTCATGGTGAGACAGTAACACAGTCCTCTAAGCAACAGTCCAAGCAAGTTGTAATATTCCCCTATGTGCCCAATAAATGCCAATGGAATTTATCCTCCCGGTGTATTTAAAAAGCTCAACATGCTTCTGCTAGACTGGTTCTCCTGACAGCAGGGGAACCCTCCCTGCCCTGTTCCCAGCTGAGTTCACTCCTTCTGAAGGCTGTTGGCCAGCCATGTTCAGGGGACCAGAGGAGGTCATGTCCTACCCAGCGATAACGATGCTTTCCCTCAGTCTGTCCCAGATTTGCCTACTCACTTGTCACAGATGCCATCACTCTAGCATTTTCCAGCTGTCAGGTGGTTAGAGTCCTTTTAACCTGCGTTTCTGCTTCTGACAGACAGTGGTGAACACTACTCTCCTCTAGGTCAGCTCAGCGTCCTCTAGAACTACATTTCCACATCTCCCACTGTGCCACAATGGCCCCGGGGCAGTTTCAGAAAACAGCTATGTGGTAGCATGCAGCAAAAGCCAAGAAAACATCTTGCTCACATTATCCTTACCACTGTTTTATTAATTCAAGTTTTTAAATGCTGTCAGGTGGTTTTATTCCTGCTCTGACCATGATCTCTTGCCTGTCACCACTGCATTTATTTGAACTGCCAGCTTTAATAGGGCAGGATCACTCAAATTCATGCTCATCTGGCAGCCAGCACACACCTCAGCCTGAATAGGGTCCCCTCTGTTGCTGCACAGCAGGCTCTAATCTCTAGCAGGAGGCATATGGTAACAGAGCTTCTAATAGTGCAGTTCCACAAGTAACAAGAAACAAATTTGCACAGCAAATTTGGCAGGGATTTACCAAAAACGACAGAAGACTTAAATTGCCAGCCCCAGGCTGATATCTGCAGTGTATTCCTGATTCTAAGTTACTCTACAGCCACTTCTGATTTATTGGGTCGTGCAGCTAGATTCAGAGACTTTCATGAAAAAGTTGTTTACAATAGTTCATGGAAGTTTTGTGCTCACGAATCAGGCCATATTACCTACAGAACAAAGTGCTGATACATGGTCACAAGGCTGATTCCAGGACAGTGTTTATAGAGCAGAGCCTTATCACTATTACTTCTTTAATGTCAACAATACAGTGGGAACTACATAACAGTGAAAACAAACACTGGCACTCCCATCAAAATGAGTTCAGCCTTGTGTACACAGTGCAGGCAAAAGAGGTACGAGTCTAGCACAAGAACTGCTCTGCACTACCTCCTCCAGGGCCACAGTCTTTGTGCAACAACCACCTCTGTGCAAAGCACCTCGGTCTGAATGCAGACACTGTTCCAGCACCTCACTGAGCACTATTTATTGGCAAGTCCCAAACCTCAGTCACAGGGCTCTAAAAAGAAGCCTTTACTGCTTTGCACTCTGTGCTGCAGCAAGAAACTACAGGGAAAGGCTCTCAAGAGCAGGAGGAACCGGTCCAACTTGCTGATCAAGGATGCAAGACTCCACTGTTCACGTTACACACAAGGTTTTGTGAACACTGCTGCACTTACAGAAGCAACAGAGCTGCCCCCTTACAAGTTACCGCTCAGTGGGAAACAGCCCTGTGCCACCACTGCTGTTGCTGGGTTTTTCTGGAAAAGCTTAAGAACCTGTGAGATGTGTGATGAGGGCTAGATGACTGCGTAGGAAGAAAAATCATGCAGGAGAGAGCATGCGTGGGAACAGAGCTCCTACGTAACTCAGTTTCATATGCTTGTTTTAGGACGAAGGGTGTGCTACATAACTTGCAAGAAGATTAGAGCTGTTATTTACTAGCTTTATACATTTATATGAAAAAAGACAGGCCCACGGCAGTCTCATCCATGCCTCAAGAGGAGCAATCACCCTCCAGCTGCACAACCCACGAATCCTGGAGCCACAGATGCGAAGCTTCAATCCACCTCAGCCAGAGTCCGCAGCTGCTGTCCACCTTGCTACTTGTACAGAGACTGCACAGAAGCCCTAGGAGGGCAAGAAAGCCTCACAACCTCACCATGTGGGAAGAGGTGAGGTGTCACACCGGGCTCTTGCTGTAAGCTCATATCCCATTGCCAAACCACTCACAGAAGCTGTCTGGAGCCCAGTTCAGGAGCCAAGCTGTGCTGCAGCAGGTACCTCTGCTCCACTCAAGCCAGAGATCAGTGCAAGGGTAGGCGTGGAGCAGCCTGTCACCCGCATCTTGAGTTGCATGTGCTCTCATGGGCTGCTCCTACATCAAGCTCTCCCCTGCCTTCCCAGCCCCACACACACTTCCAAGAAGGAAGCAAGCATGCAGAAGAAATATCTTCTTTCACATGCTCCTAGGGTCCCTGAATTGGACTCACGCTTGAGGTGGCATGCAGATTAAGGTGGTCTGTACTGAGCCCACCCTGGATTCTGTCTCACGCAAGAGTGCTGCATGGCAAACTGAAAGCATGGACTGAAGAACAATCCAGATCTGAGGGCAGATCAGTTTTACAGACCAACACAGAACTCATTTACACAAGCAGGTTGTAACAGCACAGCAGACATGGCAGCAGTAAGCAACCAGGGCCTGTGGCCTCCCCACTAGCAGGATCACTACAGAAATATCTGTGGAGTCAGGCTGCAATAGGAGCATTAGAAGGGAACCAGGGTCTTGCCACCCTATGCCTATGGACACTCAAGGAGAGAGAGACAAGTTCTTGGGGACTTGCTGCCTCTCAATGCTTTTTATGGGATGCAGGGTTAGAGCCTTACTCTCTAAGCCAGTCTTGCTCTGTTGTCCTGCCATTGATGCACTGGCCACAGGGGAATTCTCACCGACCTGAGTAGAGCACTGCCTGCCTATCAGGCCTCCAGGCTTGTTAATTGTTCCTGCTCTGCGCTGCCAAAACACAACCTGGCCAGAGCAGGGCCTGCTCCATAGGAAGGATTCTGTGAGCATACCAAAGAACCAGGTGGCCCAGACAAACAAAGATCTCCACACACCTTCCTCTGGATCCTTCAGGGTCCTCTTCACGAAATCCACAGCCTGAGCCACCTCCTGGTCGCTGCACACATTCATCTGTAGCACTTTCATGCGATCAGACTTCATGTTCTTCAGCTCCCTGGCTCCATCTCCACTCTTATCCTGCTCAGCAGAAAAGAAAGATGTCCAGCTAAGGTGGGCAAGAGGCAGTAACGCAGCCTGGGGCCGGGCATACTCACACAGACAGGAAATACACAGAGGTGTAAGCCTGGTGCACAAACTGGCACACAAGCTGTATGAACCACTGTGCAACCTATAGCTATCATTCTGCTCCCTCCAGCACAGCCCCTACAGCTGCACCAGTGACCCGCTGCTCTGAAAGGCCAAAGCCCTTTGTGTTTGCTCCTCAAATGAAGGTTTTCACAATCATAACAACATCACGCACTGCATCAGCCAGGGATAACCATGGGTGACTCTGTGCTGCCACAGTCCCCATGCTCTGTAGGTAACAGCAAACACACAAATCGGAGACAGATTTTCTAGGCTTAAAAGCAAAAGGCTAATTAGGCACCTTACTCATCTAATTCCAAAACATTGCTTGGCATCTAATGAGATAATATTGTAAGAAAACAAGACAGCAGGGACACCTCTGGCATGCCTACCAGCAAACTGATGCTTCAGGATACAGAAGAAAGCATTTACAGTTGAGCCTATGTAATAGTAATATTTTGCTCTCACTACGCAGCAGAACAGGATGCACAGGAATGCACGAGCAGTGGAGACCAGCACACAGGACAAGATTATAGACCTGAAGTAAGAAAGGAGAAAGCTCGGTCCGAAGAAACAAGAACAAGGCCCTTCTCCACACCACAGCTATTATGACGGCTCCAATTTCCTTTCTATCCTTTGCCTTTCTTTCCTCTTTACCACCAGGTCCTTCTCACCTTCTCTGACAACACTACGTTTTCAAACACAGATGTGGAAATGCTTAAGAAAGGAAATGAATATAAAAAAAGACATTAATTTAGGATAGAAAAATAAAGACACTTTACATAAGCCTTTAGTTTCTCAGCAGCTTGCTACTGTCACCATTAGAGTTTCTACTGATTTTTGTTTAGCCAAACCTAAACATGGTTCAAATTTCAAATTTTACCTGGTCACTTCCAGACAGGATTGACAGCCGTGTTCAGATGTTACCCAAAAAAAACAAAATTGAATAGACCACAGATTACCCATGCAGTTCCACACCAGGCTTGAGATTTAATTCACCAAACTGCTCCCTGAATTACAGGATCTGCCTCATTAGGGAGAAAGACGTTATGAATCGGTGAGTCACCGTGCCTGGCTGCCACTCTTCCTTTAGCACTCAATGCCAACACCCACCCACAGTACAAGGGCAAACAAGGAGAGCAACGCTCCCACAGTCACCTGCTCAGCTGCCTCCACAGCAAAGCTGTAAAAACTGTGTAATCGCTTCGTTTTTCCGCTTATCTACTGAATTCAGCATGGAACACCTTGCCTTTACCTTCAGTTCAGCGACATATAACCAAGGAAAAGAGCTGAAATTCCATCTGGGCCTTAAGAAAAACAGGGTTTCTCTGTTAGCATCAGCATATAATTACTTCAGATTTATGGCTATAGTGGGAATCCGCCTCTGCCCCCATGGCTCCATATCATTTCCCAACTGACCTATTTCCAGGTATCACAACAGGAAAAAGACTTGCTCAACAAACAGTGATGGCTCCTATCCAACCAAGCGAGGAATCTCTAGGAGCGGCATTACAAGTAGTTAGCCAGATAGTCATCAGAACACCATATTCCCTCTGAAATGGGTGAGGGCTGTGTGATGCCTCACCATATTTCTGGAAGATGCTCTTGCATCTCAGCTCAGTTATAAAAAGTGACTTTCAGCTACCTACCAGTGAATAAACTGGAGCTAATTCTGCTTGTAAAGAGGTTTGCTGTACCTATATGCAAACAAACAAACAAAAAAATTAACTATATCTGTACTCACAGAGCACAGAGAAAACCTTTACCTGCATTTTTATTTTTTCATCTTTCATAATCTTCATAATATAAAGAAATATTTCCACTGCTTTTTGAGGAAAAACTTGCAGGCCAGTAACTTAATAACCTAACGTAAATTGTATTATTCAAATGGAATTGAATTTCCCCCTATTGCCAGTGCAACCGCAACCCCACCGGCAAAGTTACCTTCCCAGCTACAACCTACCTATTGTTGAAAAACCACGCTGAACCTTGGAAGACTGACTTCAAGATGAAGACACCCTTCCAGCCACTATTTAACCGTAAAACAAACAGTTCTGTGCACCTCAGGGGCAGTAAGCACACTGTACTACTGTTCATGGTACTTCCTCCTCGTTTTTTAAAGGGTGGATTTGAGCCTGGCATTTATTCTTCCTCACACACTGACTGGTTCCTGTACCCTGACAAGCAATCCCATCCAAGCTGCCACCAGAATGAGGTAGCTACATCTTGGCCCTGTTGGCGTTTTCCCTGCAACCTTGTAACACGGTGCAAGGGCCAGACAAACCTGAGTGGAAACTCAGGACTTAGGAAAGAAATAGCCAGCACAGTGCTGGAAGGATGGCACCCAAGGCCAGCCTAGTGACAACCCCAGGGATGGTGACTCCACAGCAGCATGTCCCCCTTGGGCACTGTGTTCCTGCACCTGAGCTGCGCTGAGCAGAGGGAAGTGCACTGAGGCACTCAGCTCCTGCTGGCCAGTTCCAGCACTGGTCCAATTGCTCCTGCAAAACCTCTCCCTCCCAACCCCCTGCTGTTACTTGTTTCTTTTTTTCTCCCAGCTTGCCTTTCCCTAGCACTGAAAGCTGTCCTTCTCAGCCCGCTATCTCATTCCCCAGTCATCCTGTCCTCCGTTATCCTGTCCTCACAGCCCTTTGCTACCTCCTCCTGCCCACCCCACCCCGTGCCCGGTGGAGGCTGCTCGGGGCTGGGGGGCCTCCAGCCAGGCCGCTCTCCCTACCCAGGGGAGCCAGCCCACCACACCAGGCTACAGCTGCCTCCCTCGCTGCTCTGCCTTGGAGCCTGCTGGTGCAGCTTGTGCTGCAGGACAGGCAGATCACACAGGGGCTTGCTGCCCACACACAGAAATCCCCACTGCCTCAGACTGAGCCATGGCTTTTTTCCAGGGAATCTTGTGGGATTTGGGATTAGATCCTGGCAAGGGCTTGGACACCTGCAGTGAGATTTCAGTGGGATTCAAGAAGCCATAAATACAGTACAAAGCATCCCCCCTGAGCTCCTGCCTCTCTCAAAGGCAACCCTCCCACACCTTGTCACTGAGCTCCTTCCCCTCTGGTTGTGCCTCACCCCTACTCGCACCACGCAGTGACTCAGGCATGACTCCACTGTGACTGCTCCCCAGAGCGAGATGTGTCCTGTTGTGCCATGTCCCAGGCTGACTCAGGGGTTTGCATTCTCCTGTCACCACCAGTTCCCTCGCTGCTGCCTACCCATCCATTCCCCTTCCGTATTTCCTCAGCGGAAAGCCTTGTATTTGTCATTATCGGATCCCATCTATTTGTTTTCAGACTGCACCTGATTTGTTGGCATCATTTTGAATCCTACTTCCCCAGGGGCCTGCAATCCTCCCTGCACTTTTCCGCCCCCCCAAGTGAACTCTGTTCCAGGGCATTTCCAAGAAAATTTCACTGGGGGCTGAACAGCAACCACAGTTTGCTCATGCGACTGAGGGACTGCGTCAAAACCCTTATTCGAGATGCACTTATTCCCTCCCCTTTAACCACTTTGCTGCTTAGCCAGAATGAGATTAGGCTGACATGGCACAACCTGCTCCCAGTAAATTTGTGCAGTGCATGTCGCACTATGATACGGGCATTTATAAAATTGACAGTTAGTGTGCTGCAGCTTGCACAGAAATTAAGCTGGCTGGCCGGCAATTCCAGAGGGCTGTCTCCTTTTGAGAAACAAGCACAGGGTCTGCCCTTTTCCAGCCTTCTGGAAATGCCATGGCCTCCAAGTGTCCCTGAAGCTATCACCCATGGGGTAGAAACCACTCAGTTCACCCTCTCAATGCTCTTTTAGTACATTTACTACAACTGAGAAAGATTTCTTTACCATGAGAATGGTCAAACACTGAAACAGGCTCCCTGGAGAGGGGGCTGATTCCCCTCACACCTGTCAGTGTTCAGGAGGCATTTAGATAATGCCCTCACCTCTGTAATATGTTTTAACTTTTGGCTAGCCCTGAAATGGTCAGGCAGTTGGGCTCAACGCTCTTTGAAGGTCCCTTCCAACAGAACTTTTCTCTCTTATTTAATCAGGTCTGGTGAACTCCAGCACACACATCTATGTAAACATTCCCTACTCCTCCCTTTTCCCACCTTGCAGAACAAAAATCCTTACCTCCTCATAAAAACTGCTGGCAGTAGGCATCTGAAAACAAATCATCATTTCTTTTCAGAAAGATCAAAGAACATAAGACATCAATTATATCAGTACTTCCTGTTTTTCAGGTTATTTTATAATTCATCTCTGTACGTTTTCCCATTTAATTTTAATATATTAAAGGAAAACATTCTCTGTGGACTTACTTGCCCTTGCTAAATAAAACCCCTTTTGCACTTGATCCTTGCCAGTTCTAACCCAGCCTGCTGCAGTGTTCTTGTTACTCTTGTAACTTTATTTTTTACTCTCTGATAATGAAAAACTCCTAATGTACTTAATAGGATGCGATCTTAATGTAAGAGCTTTCTGTGACTGGTAGTACATCAGGGATCCTTTAATTCTCAGCATAAAAGCAAGCAAGTGATAATGGAGACACTATGTGTGAACTAATTGCCTGACTTCTGCTGTGTGACAACTGCCCCCATTCCTGCTCTCACCCTGCAGTGCACCTACAGCAGCTCAGGTCTTGCCAGTTACCACAGGGTAGCTCCATCCTCAGCCACACTGCGTATGCGCAGCTTCACTTACCAGTAACAATTGCACATATGCTCATACCTTATTCTTCACAAGTGATCTGACCCAAGAGCCCCCTGCCTTTCCTGCTGTTCTCTACTTCTTTTGGACCCATCACCCTCTTCTGCTTCCTCTTCTTGGAGCAGTCACCTCTAGATTTAAACTTTTCTTCCCAAATGCATTCTACTTCTAGGTTTTCAGCAAGCTCCTGCTCCTAAGACTTTTTCCCTATCAACCATCTAAAGCACAAGGCTGTCCATGAGGATGCTAGCTGTCCCAAGACCTGTAGAAAGCATTCAGCTGTGTCACTTCTGGAATGGCTATCCAGATAACTCTGATGCCACCAAACCATGTCCTTCAGATGCACCCAGCAGCAGATAAAATAACACTAAAAATCCAGGTAGGGTAAAAAAAAAAAAAAAAAAAATCACAAAAACGACAAATAAAATCCTTCAGCACTGAGTCCAAGTCTTCCAAAGATTTATTTAAACACAGAACAAGGTAGGAAATCATGTTCTCCCACTCTTTGCCCCTTCAGGACCATGTGCTCAGCCAACATCTTGAAAGTCACTTGCAGACCAGCTATGGCTGCTGATGCCTTTTCCACTTCCACACAGAATTTAAGCAGGGATCACAAAAAATTTTAAAAAATAATAAGCTGCCAGGGTAGATCTGAGAGGATGCTAAGAGCTGCCAGGCCAGTCTGGGAACAATGAACAATCTGTGATCAGAAGTAATTTAATTTTTTGTCACCGAAATGAGCAAACAAGCCTCACACTGGGTGCACTTAGTTTCCTCACGTGGTTCCAAATGGAGTCTGTCCCTCTGTCGTGCTGCCTTCTCAAACAGCCTTCTCAGAACGACTCTGTCCCCGCTCTGCTCTGATCCTTACACCTGCTGTTGTGCAGAGCGAGTGGCTGACTTGCTATCACCACAAACACAGACACCCCAAAGCAGTACCTGACACAATTACTGAAGGATTTGCAGAGCCTCTGCATGGAAATTTCCAAATAATGGCAGCTTTCCAGCAGGACTCACTTGCCCTCAGGCTACACAATACGTCAGCTGATAATAACTTTCCCTTCTGGTGCGGAGGAATAACGCAACCTCTGCTGAGATCATGCAGGCAAGGACAGCCACATTGTTTTTTTGTTGTTCTTGCCCTCCACAATTTTCAGTGATCTGTAGTCATTGCTCTGAGCACCTGAGCTGGAACAGACATCTTCAAATAGTATCTATTCCATTGAAAAGTAATAAAAAGTAGTATATTATGGTTTTGTTCTATTTCATGTCATTTGTTGAACTGAAAGTGATGATTATTACACTGCCAACTGAATTTACTTCATACACTTGATTTACTTTCCTTTTATCTTTGTTTAAGGGAACAGGTAAGTCAGTTTTCCTCCCCAACTCTCCCATGTTTGTGCCAGAAGTAGCACTTGCACCAGAAGAGAAGACAGCATCTGAGAAATGAGAGGCTGAAATGAGGATATAAAGTATTCCTTCAGAGAGATGGTAATTGGCAAAAGTGGAATGTAAATACTCTCTCTGGTAAAGAGTCTCCAGTGGACCTCCCAAAGGACAAGTCTCATTCAGTATTTTTATCAGCAACTCCCATCCATTAACAAGGGAGTGTGTATGATCAAATTTGAGGTGCAGAAAAGTGCAGCACAACACAGATGACCACGAAGAATGGAGCAGAAGAATAGGACAAAAATCAGAATGTGAAATAATTAAACTGTGGATGATGAGAAAAGTGAGTTATGAGTCTGACAGTCATTTAGATGAGAGTGATGGAGGACATGGAGGACACTGAACAGAAGTTATTAGGGAAACTTGTTTAGGCTAGAAGAACAAATGTTGAGAGAAGACTTGAACACATTGCCATTACATCAAAAATTATGTAAGTGGGTAAAATCCCACTTAAGATGGAAGTGGAGCTTGCCCAGTTTATAAGGAGGATAACACAACATGGCTACCTGCAAGAGCAGGTAACTGTAGCCCAGACCTGTGGTTAACTGCTTTACCCATCTATCCAAAAAGCAGACAGCTTCTACAGAAGCTGTAGAAGTACAGCTGGAAGAGGTTTTGGAGACAAACCCAACCAAGGCGGCTTGGAGATGAGTTTGAGGAAAGCATCCCCAGAGCAAAGCGACAGAATGAAAGACAGCAACAGAGATGCTTGGGAAGACAGGAAAGCATGGCACCATAGCAATTCTGGACCATTGGATTTATTGCATATGTTGCAGTATTGCTGAAAGGCTTCCAGCAATGAACTGGAACCTTGCATCCTACTGTGCAAGCTACTGTACAGACATGCAGCGACAGACAGTCCCTGCCCTGAAGGGCTCAGAATTACAGGAACAAGATTCAACAGGCATGTGAAGCAATGCAAGATGCATAAAGATCCCTGCCCACCATACCTCCCACAGGTCTTGGACTAGGGCAAATCAAAGCTGTAGATAAAAAGGTTGTTACCTGAGAAGCATTTCTCTCCAGTCACAGAAGAATTTTGATCATTATTACTCACCGCTAGCAAGCATCCAGCAAAAACAGTAAATCCCTTTGCATGAAGCTGTTTTGCCAAAGCATGTCCAAAGCCTTTGTCACAGCCTGTTATGAGCACCGACTTCCCTTCGGCCTGTATGGGGAAAGACAACAATGGATACAATCAGATCTTGCAGTGGTGCAGGCACCAGCAGCACTGAGCTACACAGCACAGGAGCAGCTCGCAGCCCTGCAGTCAGGGCCAGCCCGTGTTGAGAAGGTACTGCTAGCAACCAGGAGGTGATACAGCTGACACCTGGGCTCCGTGGGACTGAGCTCGCCTGATCTGAACTGTCTGAAAGGTGGCCGTTCAATCCAAATTAGCAGTCAAACTCCCTTGCGAAATTTGCAGAGAAGGAAAAGCAGCCCCTACAAAACACCTCAGAATGTACCCAAAAGATGTGGGATAACTTCCTCCCTGACCAGAGAGCGCTCAGACAATTGGCTTACAGCTGGTACATGGTTTTGGACAAGTATCACCCTGTATATCCTAAATGCAATGCAGCCAGGTCATACTTCTGCGCAGCTCAGCTCCCTTTCCCTGTGCATGGCGGTGGACACAGATGCAATCGTCGCAGCCACAGACCTGTCTTACAGCAATCTAAACCCAATGATTTTATAGAGCTTCTGCTGGGTCAACCAGCATAACGGAGATGACAAGATTCCTGCGTAGAAACAACCAGCTTCCAGCTGCAGGGAAATCCTAAATTTAGTCTACTGCTGGTCTGTAACAATTTGTGCTGCCTTGACACCCTAGCTAAAACAGCATCTCTTTCCCTCAAGCATCATTGGCCAAAACAGTACAGAGGCACTTCTAAGTAAGTTAGTGATCTACCAGCTCATAGGCATGCAAGAAAGAACAGCACAGAAAACATTACAATGACAGAATGTCACCTGCTGGAACAGCACGGCAGCTCTTTTACCTGCAGTGACTACTGTCTGTACCCTACCCACTCCCACTCTGTGCAGTACTTTCCATGCTATATTTTAGCACGCAGGAGTGTGACTACAGATTAGGGCTTCCTTCTGAAACACCACACTCTTCACAGGAACCACTTATCAAATCCTACAGTTCTCTCCTACATTATTGTCTTTTGACTGACAGATAAATTGAGAGAGAAGATTTGATACTACATCTGCTTTGACATAACAGGCTTGTGATAGTTCTCAAAACAGAACCCGAAATCCTGAATAGAAGTCTGTACCAAAACACTGCACGTTCACCCTTTCTCTGCTTGAGAGCCATCTTTCCCTTTGTCTCCTTGGCGCAGCTGTGAAGCAATGAACTCATACGGTTTAGCCCAACCAGCAGACACCCAGCTGCAGCGCTCAAACTGAAACCGTATCTGTCAGGAAACAACGTGATACAGCAGTAAAGGTCAAGAGAACGCAATAAGGAAGCGAGGCCATCCCCAGAGAGATATCCACCACTAATATTCCCCATTAGCATATTGAAACAACATCTGGAATATGAACATTCGTATTTTATACTACTGTTGTATGACTTGCAGCACCTTGCCCATCCACTGCTTCAGACAGAAATTGGGCAGCCACCAGTGCTCTGCTCTCTCGTTTTGCTGACGTGTGGTAGTGAAATGGCAAAATAAGGAATAATTGCAGGGTGATAGCGATCAGTTACTGCACACACTCAAAATCAGCCCAAGCAAACAGCAACAGGCAAATGAGCTACACCCTGTCCTATCCAGTATCTCACACTGCTGTTATTGTTTCAAGGGAGAGTCAAGAAGCGAAGCTTAAGAAAGAACTGATCAAAAGTCTATCCTGTATTTATCGAACCAACATCCACACAATACTGATTCCCACATTCAGACAAAAAGCACCCAGCTACAGGCTGGTCCTACTGAGGTTCTAAAAGTAGCTACAGCTAAAGGACATAGGGTGAAAATTAAATATAGTGCTCACTCCTAATTGGCACTGACACAACTCTAAGAAAAACAAGGATCAATAATCAGCCAGATCACTGACTTGCCAAGCTACCTTCCACATTAATTCAGCAACCTGACCCTTAGAGAAGAAGGGATCTTTTCTCCTTTTTCCTGTGCCTTACCTCCCTACACTCTTTGCCTCCGAGCCCTGAAGACAAAGGGCTTCCAGAAAGCAGAGGAACTGAGCAGGAGAAAGAGTTGTGATCGCTTCCAAAGACCAGAACAGGCAAAAGGAGAAGATGCACAGCCCTCAGCTGCAGTCAGCTCCCTCACCAGCCAGCCTGTCCAGTGCAGTGCAGCTCAGGTGCATGCGCTACAGGAAGACCTGTCTACAAATGGCTGGGTTCTGTTCCTGTCTGCATCAGATTTTAGCTCACAGCAGCTGGTTTGGTTTCTCTGGTTAAAAAGGCAACACAACAAACCAACCACCAAAACGTGTGCAAAAATGAGGATGTAAAAAAACCTTCTCAGCTGTCTCTAGTGACAAGAAAGGTGAGCAACAGCTTACAGCACAGAAGGTTCCTGTGATTATTTGCTAATTACTTGCTATTACCCTCTGAGGCATATGCCCCATAAGCTTTATGATAGCTTTGTTAAATAGTGTAAGTTATTTTACTTACACAGGTGATCTATCCAGATTATACACACTTACTGCAATAGATTATTTTCTGGATCCTGTTCCCTTGAATGACCTCCCTAACCATTTTATTGTTATCAAGTTCGCTAATTTGAAGATAAGAACAAGCAGTTACGTTGTAAACTTTGTTTGTTCCTTACTTCCAGAGTCGGGAATTTGAGGCTTTCAATCTCAGGAAAAGGAACTGAAAACATTGAGAAGGACAAGAGATGGTATTTTTGCAACATGTAAAATCCCCTGGCTGCAAAACATCCCCGAGATGCCAGATTCCTTTGCTACAGGGATCTCTGAATTATTAACTACCATGCAATTCTGGTTAGCGTGGATTGCCTGGTTACAATGCACCCAGGCACTGCCTCTGCTTCCCTGCAGTAAACACAGGGCAAAGTTGTACAGGAAATTTAAAGCACAAGAAGTTAGGCACAGGCTGTCATAGCTGAAAGGTCTCACAAGGCAAAGGCCGGCGGCCAAGTAGTGTGACATCCATCATGAGATGATGACAGATAACTGCTCCTGGAGTCTCTGGAGAAGGCCGTAATGCCACCCTTACCTCAGGTATTTCCATCTCCAGCTGTCTCTCATGACACAGAAGGCAGACAGGATGGGGACAGAAGTGCCAGGGACACAGAGAGCAATGAGGAGCAGTGAAGCAGGAGGCTGCAAGCAGGACGGCACTGGTGTGTGGCCATTTCAGAGCAGGCAGGACTCGCAAATCCCTCCTGGTGCCTGCAGGAGGGCTGTCTGCAGCATAAGCAAGAGCAAAGTTCACTCCAGCCCAGTGAAAGCACCCCAGACAATTTTGTTGTTGTTTTCTTTTAAGAAAAGAAAGGAAACTGACTATGCACTCATTCTACTCACAGGGCTTTTTTCTCCCTTATGCTCACTTCCAGATTCAGAATTCTGGAACAAATTCCACGCATTCACCACTTCATGAGTCTCGTTAAGTCGCACTGGGTTTTAAACTAGCACAGAGGTCAGCGGGGCAGCAACAGTCACACCACAGCCTCGGCCAAACCCCCGCGGGAGGGCTGACGGCCCTCCAGACCCTACTGCGAGCTCAGGATTCCGCCTCGCAGCCACCTCGCTCTCCCTGTCTCCAAGTGTCCGTGTCACACCGTCGTTCGCCC
>VXAV01002094.1:169826-218561 GCA_013399715.1 Alectura lathami | reverse complement strand
TTTTTTCACTTTGGGCCTGTTGCCCAGCAGACCCTAAAGCAGAATTCAGCAGAGACATAAAGAGAACCTAACAGTCAGATATCATTTTTCAGCTTTAGTGAAGGAGGCTGTGCCTTAAGCTGGGGTGTGTGTGCTGGATGTGTTTTATCCAAAGTGGAAGTGATCGAAATTGACCTTCAGAACTTAACTCTTGTTCTTGAGCCATTTCCTTCCCATAGTAACTCTAACAGTGGTTCCATGTGCACGGCCCAATATCACCTTGCTTGATTACAAGGAAATGCATTTTAACCACGTGACAGTATGAGCTGAAAAGCCGGGGCATTGCTTTGGGAACATGTAACACAGCGTCACCTGTAGCTTGAAGTTCTGTTTTAGTTGAAAATTGCTTTATATATATCTCACCCGAAATAATACAGTCCATGAATAAGGAACTCAATTTTTTAGCTGTTTAAGAGAATACAGTTTCAGATACATTAAACAAAGAGAGGTGGACATTTTCTTTAGAGGACTTCCTGCTCCTCAGTCTACATGTAATCTTTTTCCGTATTTTAAAGACGCTTGAGGTGGCTGAAGGTTGAGCTGTTTATCTCAGTGCAAGGAGCTGCAAGCGGGAAAGATGAGTTCCTTTGGACTTTATTTTGCCTTTTAAATACACAAAGTCAGCATGACTTACAAAATAATTGAGCAAATAAAGCTGAAGTGCTGTCATGTATTGCAGAGCTAAGGAAGAACAGGCTTGCTGTTGACAGAGTGTGTTGATTGGAACCATGTTGGCGACCAAGCTGTCCCGGCCTCTCCTGAACCTCTCTGTGAAAGCACTGAATTTCAAGAACCCAGGAAACAGCTTCAGGTAAGTGACTTGGTGGAGAAGAAGAGTGAGGTCATGAGTAAATCAAACATCAAGGGCTCATCTGATCTCAGTGGAACAGTGTATGTGCAGAGTCACGGGACGGTTGAGGTTGCAAGGCACCTCTGGAGGTCATGTGGCTAACCTCCCTGCTCAGGTAGGGCCACCTAGAGCTGGTTGCCCAGCACCATATCCAGGTGGCTTTTGGATGTCTTCAAGGTTGGAGGCTGCACATCCTCTCTGGGCAACATGTGCCAGTGATCAGTCCTTTTGCTGAGCACAGAGGAGATGGACTGTATAGTAGTCTGGGTAATTACTGTCTGGGTAATGTGTTGTTTACACCTGGACAATCATCTGCAGTCAAAAGAGGGCTGAGGAGAGTATTAATTCAGTGACTAGCAAGGGTTTATTCCGGCATATCAGCAAGTAGACCTTGCTGCAGTGCAAGGAAGTGTCGCGTATTTCTGTGACTTCATTAAAGAGGTAGTGAATCATGTAAAATGGGAAAGTTGAGAAGGAGAGTTTAGAAAAAGGGAGGTAAGCTGAATAATGAAGCTGTTTTTTTTTTTTTTTTTTTCCCCTGAACATGCAGGGGCAGAAAATTGCCTATTCTAATTCCTGGCTGTGAAAAAAAACATAAAATTTTCTATTGGTATATGACAGGAACCTACAAGTCCAAACTCAGAGCAAATTGAGTACTTTCACTGGCTTTGCTTTACATCAGGGTTCCTAAACCATAGTGTGTATCCCACTAATTGCACAGAAGCCATTTAATGGCCTGCTAAGCAAGAATTGCCACCTCCAGTGTTGTTCCACTGCTCTTAATAGTGGTGTCCAGCACCATCACTATCAAGAAAGGCTCTCTTGCAGAGCAAAGATAACTCCTCTAACAGAGTTGTAAAGAGCAAAGATATCTAACAAAGCTGTAAAGAGCAAAGACAGCTCCTCTAACAGAGTTGTAAAGATAGCTAACCTATTAGAGATGTCCTATGCTGATCAGCAGCTGGCATCTATTTTATACCTTTACCTTCAGGTCAAGGTAGAGAGAATGTGAAATAGTCACTGCAGGTTACTGTGAATAGTGTGCAGCAGATCAGTGTGCTGCTGTGAAACAACAGGACCAGACATGACACTGAAAAATGAAAATCAGCTTCATGCAGCTAAAATGTTGGGAAATCTTAGGAACATTTCTAGGCACTTTGATACACACAAAGAAGCTTAATGTTGAGTTCCGAGCCAGGGTTCTAAGTCAGTAATGTTAACATAGACAATGTGAGTCTGGGGAACTGACCTTTGCAATTGGCCATTCCTGTTTCAAGAGCTGATTGGGCCTGTGACACTGGAAGTTAGAAAAAGATCTGACCTGTTGCAGGGAGTTGAGTGGACACCATTGCCTGAATGTAGGTCAGCTCCCTTTCCACTCGGTTCAAAGCTTCTGCCCTGCTAGAACCTCTCTAGCCGTGTTTTCTGAAGATGCAGCTCAGAGGGTCTGCAGATCTCTGTTCAGTGTTACACAGGTCACCCTGGGAACGCCTGTGATGTCTGAGCAGCAGATAATTGCGAGCGATTAAGCAAATTCACTTAGAAGAGCCGCCTAGAAGATGAGCTCTACTGAAGGATAAATGTTGTTAGAGGAACCAGGGAGCAGCTGAAATACAGCATAGCAAGGAGAAGGCCGGAAGGAAGGGGGGGATGTCGATGCCCAAAGCAAAATATGAAAAAGCTGATATAGTCCAGAGAGCTGCCTGGCAAGAACAGAGGGCAGGGTCAGGCTGGTGTGTTGTCCAGGCCCATTTCTGATGAACGATAGCAAGGCCAAAGGCAGTGCGATGCTACTGGTGCGCTACAGGTGCTCACTCCCTGGAAGGCTTCGCCCTGGTCTGTACTCTTGAACACACTTTATCTTCCTCAGAGTCAAACATGCTATGCAAAGGACCTTCAGATCTTCATGGCAGATGTGGCTTAAAAACATAGCGTCTCTTTGTTTAAATAGCTGCGAAGAGGGGATATGAGACCTGAGAGGATCTAGTGGGTAGGCATTGCAGAGGAAGAAGTGCCGTCCCAGAAGGGTGGAGCTGTGTGTAAAAGCAGTGAGGTAGCTCCAAGAAGATTCAGCATTAGGATGGGTATCGGAGACAATGCCACAGCAGTATGCTTGTGACAGACAAGTGCATAACTGCTATTATTCCTGCTTCGTGCAACTCTTAAGTGAGAGTGCTGTTGCTGTTGGAAATGAAAACACTACTGCCCATTCTCCAGGCTGAGGCAACGCTGTGCCTTCAAGCTATTTTTGAATTCTCATTAATATCCATACAGCTCCAGCTGGAAATAGCATCAAGGTATTTTGAGAAAAAGTGTTTAGTACTCTAAGAAACAGGCTCAGACTAGGGAGAGCTGTATACCAGATTCTGTCTTCTCAGGTGATAGTCCACACCAGGTACAAAAGCAACACCACATTCTTTTTCATATGTACGCTGCAGTACCAGGGTTTGGACTGGATATTCTATGCCTGATTGTTCTGTATTTTTTTAACAGACCTGTGCAAAAGTTTTGCTTCCCTCTCTTGTCCTCATGTGGCAGCCGCTCTTATGCAAGTGAAGTTGATCAGGTGAGTGTCGTTGTGGTTTCCAGGATCTAGTTCTGCTGAGCTGAGGCTTTAAACTCCCTGAAGCCTGGTGACCAAGTTCTTCTTTCCTATTTGCCAGAAATACTCTGAGCTGGACCTCTTCAGCATGCTCCACATTCTTTCCTAGCACAGAGATTCCATTGACGCAACACGGTCCGTGCTACTAAGGATGGAAATAAACAATCAGACTAGCGTGTTTTTTTTCTATTTTTGGAACTTACTCAGCAGATGGTATCTTCCACCTTAGAGTGGAGGGAATTTGCATGATGAATTCTTAATAAAGCACTCTTTTCAGAGTGTGGTTGTATGAAGGGATGTAAATAAATCAGTGTGTCCTCACATCTCACTCTGGAGACTGACCCTTGTCTTTAATAGCCCTTTCCTTGAAGGCTTTCTAGCTTTCTAGAAACAACAGGGCAGAACGCCCCCTTTGCTTTTGCCTGGCCCTATCTGTCATGCAGCACAGAACCCAGCACCGTAACAGTGCTGGAGCACACGCCTCTCACTCCGTAAGCCTAGGAGAGAACCTCAGAGGAATTCAGATGTGGCCCTTGTGTCATTGTCAGGCTTCTGGTGTGACTCTGATCTGTCCCCGTGTATCCTGGGGAAAGATAGGTTTCTAGTTTTAACAGAGATGAGTTGGAATGAATTGCAAACAGGCATTACCTAATCCCACCCACAGCAGCACCTTGCTGCATGTGCACCTGTTGCTGCTAGAATGCGTGATACGCAACGCAGTTCTTAATGTGCCACGTCACTGCCGCCTCTTTGGGTTGTGACAAGGGGTATGGAGGAGGAAAGAGTTGTACTTCTATAAATTATCTGAGAAAAATAAGAATACCAGGAAGAGACTAGTCATCAGTTTGTCTTAATTTCAAGTGTGCAACCCTCCTGATTCTGCTTAGCTTTTAAAATACAGTGCTGAAGGGTTTATGCCCTGCAGGGAGAAAGATAAATGAGCAGTCAGTGAGGTTAACTCATTGTCTTAGTCAGTCAGGCTCTTCCCCACACCCTACAGGCTGCAAGGCACAGAAGAGTGGACTCCTGCCTGTCTGAAAGTATAGGAAGGGTTGCTATGGAAGCAAAAGCATTTCTTGGGAACTGTCTGGTATATTTTCAGCATTCAAGAAGGACGTGAACTGCCAGAGAACGGTGGTTTGCTTGGTCTCTTTGCCTTGAAAGCCTGTTGCCAGAGGTGCTGGGAGAACAGCGATCCTGCCTCAGTGGAGTGAATTCAGTATGAAGCCCTAGTTTTTGTCTTCCTGAGGCACTGGGTGGCAGTAGCTGGCAATGAGCATAGAAATTGTTCCTGGAACAGGTTGCTCCTGGCCATGACATGGTTTGTTCTCGGCACTGCAAATCACTGATTTGTGCATTTTGTTTTGTTTTACAGATTGGCAGCAGAGCTGTGCTTATAACAGGTTGTGACTCAGGGTTCGGGTTTGCCTTGGCCAAGCACCTGCATGCCAAAGGCTTCATTATTTATGCTGGCTGCCTGCAAAAGGTAAGAAAAACAAAAGCTTTATTCGTCTGTGGCACGTGAACAACAACAAGTGCAGTCTTTGATCTCTGCTTTGCACAACATTTTGCCAAGGAGAAGGAGGGCTGTTAGTAGCCCAAAGGGAAAGACACAGGTGCTTGAATTGCACAGAGCATTGCCTGGCCTAGACCACAGCAAGGACTGAACAGTGCTTGGGAAGGTTCTTATTTGAATTACAACGTTGTGGTCTGTTTCAAATCCAATTGAGTAGAACCCCAGATCTGAGTTAGGATCAGGCTGAGTCTGGATCTTCGTAACTGCACTCAGATTATACATAATTATGCAGAGTTCATTCTGATTAATTGTGACATCCACCAAGCCAGCAGTGATTTTATAGGATGTGGTATGAGCATTTTCATCTATATTCATGAGTACAGCTGTGCTCCAGCGTACAGTGAGGGTGCACACTGAAATCACTGTGAAAGTGATGAGGAGTTTCACTAGTGCAAATGAGAGCAGATTCAGGACACAGGTAGCTTAGCGGAGCAGCCTTTGGTACACTCCTAGACCCTGAGGTACCTGGTCATGAAGAGTGAAAGAGAGCTTTAGCCCCTCCTTATGAAGCACTGGCACTGTTTCAGCTGCATGGTGGTTTCCTGACAGAAACAAACTTGCTCCTCAGGATATCCTGGTCTGGGTCAGTTATTTTGATCCCAATCTTCTAGCTCACTTATCACTGTAATTGTGTCCTGAATAGCTGCATTATTTAAAGAGACTTGGACAGGTGCTTTTTGAAGTATTATCAATAGTCTTTCTGCTGTTAGTCTTGCCATTACTATGAAGTTCTGCTTAAATTGTTACTTTCTTTCTGCCACATTTTCTAGGATGGGAAATTTGTGCTTAGGTGGCACTGTCTCTTGTGGTCTCCCGGCTTTGGGTCAAGGGTTTATTTTTTAAACTTGGCTCCATCTACAGGCTTCACAGCAGAACATGATACTTTCTATAAACTGCTGCTTTTCCAAAGATGTTGAGAAGAGAAGGGGTAGACAAGAACTCTTTTTTGCAGATATTTTTACTCCGCTTTTGTAACTAAAAGTCAACATTGGAGGAGATAATAATACTGCAGACTTAAAGCCACTGTTCAGAATAATAGCCTGTCTATATATTTACGGTAGCCAAAAATGTCAGAGCCACAGTTACTTCCTCATTTTACTTCCTCAGTCTGAGCTGCCAGAAAGACCTGATCTTCAAAGAACATGTGCTTAACTGTTGCCGAAGCCTCCCTTCCATTTTGGTGTCTTCAGTACGCATGCTGCTGTTAGTGAAAAATCTTGGCCTCTGACAATTTCAGCATAAGCTGGCATGAAGCCGCGTGCCCGAACTCTTTGATCAACATTTGTTTCCTCTCCAAGAATCATCAGAAATCCTGCTGTATCACCGTGTAATTAAATGTTGCTTTTTTAGCTGGATTCACTTCCCATATTCCAAAATCTGTGTGACCATGGCAAGACTGGTAACAGCAGCGGTCTCAGAAAACCACTATACAAATGCCAGAGCTCCTTAGTCAACAAGTTGGTCTGCTGTGTGTCTTCAGGTCGTATACTTCATGGAAAAAGCAAGCTCTTAGCCCTGTAGAACTGAACTCCAAGATACTGAGCTGATTTCTCTGTATGCCACAGGTTTCATTAGCAAGCCCGTAAGCGGAACCACATGCTATAATGTCAGTGTTGTGATTGCTGGTGCTGATTTTAGGGGCAGAAAAAGCTTTGCGTGGTTTTATATTCTAGAGAGATACAAAGGTCGAAATAGGAAGCATCAGGAAAACTGGCTATATTTGAGCTAGCCCTTACTGAGGGGGAATGAGTATGAACCTTCGGTGTTATTTTCACGTGACTACTTTTCAGAGCACAGCTGCACATCAGAAGCATACTCCAGCTTGGGGAGCCATCGTGTCCCCAGGGTATGCACTCTCATGGCAAACACAGTGGGTGCAGTGCTGACTCTTTGTTAGGAAGGGTTTCCAAGAGTGGCTGGATCTTGAGCACCTGACTGTATTTTTTGCTGAAGGAGACCTGAGAGAGAGGTTTTTAGAGTCATGGCTATGGATGCATCTGTGCTAGCAGTGTGCGGTTTCACACACTGTTTTTTCCTAACATTTTCACCAACAAATGTGTTAGTGTGAGAGTTGCATTGATGCTGCATTGCCAAAAGGCGGTGGTAGTCTGGATCCAGTGAACAATCACACTGCAGTTGTCTTATTTTTTCCTCTTTGGCCAATAGCTGGAGGAGCCAGCTGACACGAGATGAAGAAGGTATTTTTCCATCAGTATTTGTTACTAGTGGACATATGTGACATTTGTCACTGCTGTCAGGAGTGTCGCGGAATCCCAGTTTGCTCTGCGTTGTGTACTCAGGCCAGCTGGGGCTGACAGGGGGATGAGGAGGCAGAGGCTATCTGACAAACCCAGCATGGAAGTAAGTTACTGAAGGGCTCCAAAAGAATACTCAGAGCCACAGAGTGTGACATGCAACTTCAAGGACACAGTGATAAAGATCCAAGCTGAAGCCTATGAGATGAGTTTCCACGAGATGAGGCAGTGGTGTGCCTCTTAAATATGCCAGAGCTAGGTCCTCTTACCAAGGGGTCAGTGCGCCCTGTGGCTGACATCAGAGGCGCACTGGTCTCCTGGCATAGTGCGAGGAGGTCCTTCCACTGCTGCTTGTGGTTGAGGTACAGGCTGCGTCCTGTGCTGGGAGAGCAGGACGCAGTCACAGGGTACCTGACTGAAACACCACCTGTCTGCCCTGTCTGAAGAGCCAAGGGAATGACCCTGAGGGCCTGGGTTCTTGTCTGGAGTCTAGCTCTTGGGTCAGGATCCCAGCCCAGGGGGTCCCTGTCCAAGCACCTACTGCATGTGGGTGGAAGGCAGGAGGGGTGTTGGCTTGCTGAGTCAGCTCTGTGAAGCAGGATGCTGTGAAGTTCCCAGTGAAGCTTGTGAGGACTCTGATGCTGGTGTGCTGCTGTGCCCAGAGACCTGGTCATGCAAGGAAAATTGGATACTTCAGAACCAAATCCACCACTGCACATCTGCCAGAATTTCTGACAGGTTGAGCCATGTGCCCTTTCTACCTTGCGTCCCTGGAGTTTTCTTCTCTAGGAAGTGACTTTTTAGCACCTCACAAACCTGGGACTGGGGGAACAAGCATGTTGGCCCTGCTGTTGTCTGTTTTTCTCTTAGCTGTATCTGCTGATTTAAAGGACTTGCATGCTTGTGCTTGCTAATTCCCTCTTGGCATTCCCACATGTGCCAGTCGCATGCTTTTCAGCGCTTTGCCATACTCACTGACTTCAGCAACCAAAGTGGGTTTGAGTGACCAACAAACTTAGCACAAAGCTCTATTTTCAGTCATCATAAAACCAAACACCACTCAGCATAGGACTTCTAACGGCTCCTTTCTGTATGCAGTATGCTTCTGTGTGAAGAGAGTGCAGCAAATGCCTTCTGTTAAGGGCAAGCGCTAACCAGCATTAACAGTCTGCTTTGGAATAAGGGAGGGTGGAGAAGAAGATGGAGGAGACACCAGGCACCTAAGTTGGTGAACTTCAGGGTGCTGTGCGTAAGCACAATGGATAGGCGCAGGAGCAAAGAGGAGCCAAGAAAAGGTGTTGCGGAACATAAGGTGACACAGAGCCAGAGCAGTGTATGGCCACCCTTGTGCGGACAAAGTGTGATATCCAAAGTGTGTTACCTAAAGTGAATTCTCAGTCTGGGGAGGGCAAACGGGTAGCCTGGGTTCTGTTGGCAACAGACTGACAGTCGCTGAAAAGTGTGGGAGTGCCTGTGGCTCGAGATAGTTACAACTAACTGATGTCATTCGGTAGTCAGGAAACAGGTTTGCCCTGGGGAACTGCTTGAGGTCAAAGGAAAAAAAGCTTTGTCTCATCTACACTCCTGCCTCGTAAGAGCTGAGGTCTGAAGAGCGCTCTGATGCTTACCTACTGATGCTAACAAAGTAAGCAGGGCTAGCTGGAGGACGGAGGGCTCAGATAAGGGATGCCGAGCAACCGTCAGGTGATCCTATGGTACACTCTTCATAGCTAGCCTGTTAATGGGGAGTAAAAACTTCACGTGAGGGATGATTTTGAGGTGGCAGGGGGAATTTCTTACAGTAAGGACAGGGATGTTCCAAAGAAGTGTTTATTTTCAAAGCCAGATAATCACTATCCTCCTCCAAAGCACCCTGGAACGGCCAGCACAATACAGTAGCTTATAACCATGAAAGCAGTTCAGGAATAGTTACAAACCCATATTAATATTCTGTGTCTGTGTCTTCATAGCACCATAGCCAGGCTAGGCTGCAGGACCACTGAATCAGCACGCCATGGGCATAGCAGCCTTGTTGCTTGCCCATGTGAAGGGTATCTGAGGGGTCAGCTGCAGTTATATGGCTGGTTACTAACAAGCAGGTTGGCCAGACACTTGGTGGTTGCGGTCTGTAGGAGTCAGTTGGAGGCAGCAGATACATTTCCAGGCAGCAGGAGTTGTGTGTATAGATCAGCTGAAGGGAGAGAGCAGTGGGCAGGCAGTCCCTCCTGTAGGACTGTCACTCCCAGAGCTGGCAACGTGACTAAGAAGCACATGCAATGTACCTGTGCAGCCACTCACCACCTGTTTTACGTCACACAACCACCACAGTGTTTGCTGATTGATGGGGCACATTCACAGCGCTGTGGTAGTGCATCGTAGCTTGATCTCAGGAGCCTGTACTGAGCAGGAGTTACCTTGCTGGGCAGATCCAGCTCTGGCTGCTTTCTGGGGTCAAAGCAGTTTGTACCAGCTGACTCAGTGGCAGGGCTGATGGTCAGATGGAGATGCTCAAGGAATAGTGTTCTTCTGCAGAAACAGCCCTGTCCCCTTTCTCTTTGAACTGCGGGACTGTCTTGATGATTTTGACTGCCCTGTACACTCTTTTGCTTGATTTGGTGGTTGCTATTCAATTGGTCTTCTACCCAACTCTGGACAGATCCAAAACAGCTCTTTCTTCCCCTCTAGGACAAGGGAGAAGGTGGCTCCAAGGAGCTGGACGCCATGAACAGTGACCGAATGAGAACTGTGCAGCTTAATGTCTGTGACAGCAAAGAAGTGGACCGAGCAGTGGAGCACGTGAATAGCAGCCTGGAGGACCCAGAGAAAGGTAGGTGCATTCCGTGAGCTGTAAGGTCACATTCAGACAGGTGACAAGAGCTCCCTCAGCTGGGCTCTGAGAGTATTTTCAGGGTATACTTCAGAAGCTGAGCATGTGATTGGAGGGCAAAAAGCTTTAAGGAGCAGCAGTGCAGAGCAAACGGCCTGTTTAAATGTGCCGTATCAGAAAGCAGCTTCCCACTTGCACCTCGAGACACCTCCAGAAAACAAAACAAGCAAACAAACGCTCTGCCTTTTTCCTCTACTAGCTCCTGTAGGGGACATCAGCAGAAGTTGGGGTGGTGTATCAAGGCCCTGGGATTAGTGCTTTATTCTTGTGACCTGAGGTTTCTTGTGGCTTCCTTTATATGTCATAAAACCTGGCCAGTGTTCAAAGATTGGCAAAGGACATGCAGAGGTTATTGAAAGGATTTCTCGTGAAGCCAACTGTTGTTAAATGCTGCCGTAGATGTTACCGTATGTTAGAAATTTCAGAGTTCAAGGAGTTAGCTGCACTTGTCTTTCTTAGCCTGCCTACTAAATTCTGGTGAGCAAGTTTTCCTCCAGAATGGTGAAAATCCCAGTTGCTTGTGCATTCCTGAAACCTTTCCACCCTTTGTTGAACTACATTTTTCCCAGTACTTCCTGGCTGCAGTGTTGGGTAGTACAGATAGATCTTGATTGCGGTTACATTTGCTCAGAAGGTAGTTGGCTATGGACCCTCTGTCTGGCTTTCATCATTACAAGTTGTAAGAGGTCTGTTATGCGGTTCAACAATCTATTAGCAGGGCCTTTTCTGAGCTGATCTCATTTGTCTTGGAGAGGGAAAGATTTCTGTTTGATTTTGCCTTCTAGGGCTCTGGGGGCTGGTTAACAATGCTGGGATCTCCACATTCGGGGAGGTAGAGTTCACCAGCATGGACACCTACATGGAAGTAGCTGAAGTGAACCTGTGGGGCACCGTGCGAACCACCAAGGCTTTCCTCCCGCTCATCCGGAGGTCAAAGGGTGAGTGATCTCCTGACTGGCACTCTGCTCCACCCCGCGTCTTACTGTGATAGAGGCCAGAGGGTCTGTAACACTTCTCTCTGCACCGCTGGACACTTTCATACCATTGCAAACAACAGAATGTACCGCAGCATAGGTACAAGTGGCAGATTTCCTAACCTCTGAGTTACACAGCAAGGCAGCACTTCTGAAAACCAGCCAGCTATTATTTCTCTTTCCTAGATATTGTGCCTTAGCCTTGCAAATAAACAAGATCAGTCTTGGTGCCAGAGATTTGCTTTGATGCTTCTTCCTTTTGTCTGGGCTCAGCCCTGATTGCTGCTGAGCAACCAGTTTCACACCATGCAGGTTCTGTCCAGCCTCTTCTGTGTTCCCCATGGACTGTGCTTTGCGTGTCACCGTGTGCCTGTACCTTCAGACCCAGGGAGCACTCCCCAGTGGGCTTGTTCTCCTGCCTGAGGGCTGTTGCATAGGCCAGCAATACTCAGACAGGGCCACGAGCAGGTCTGCCAGGCAGCTCTTACAGATATGCAGTGTGGGGTGGGTGCACTGTCATGAATTTGGTGGGTGGTGTGTGTCAGATATCTGCTCTGCGTGTCTCAGCTGAGCTTTACCTGGCCTCTGCCTAGGTCGTGTAGTGAACATCAGCAGCATGATGGGGCGGATGGGCAGTCCTGCCCGGTCACCGTACTGCATCACCAAGTTTGGCGTGGAAGCCTTCTCTGACTGCCTGCGGTACGAAATGCAGCCCCAGGGGGTGATGGTGAGCATCGTGGAGCCCGGCAACTTCATCGCCGCCACCAACCTGTACAGCCCCGAGCGAATCAAAGCCATAGCCGACAAAATGTGGGACGAGCTCCCGGAGATAGTGCGCAAAGACTATGGCAGGAAGTACTTCGATGAGCAGGTCAGCAAGATGGAGACGTACGTCAACAGCGGCTCGACAGACACCTCGCCGGTCATTGAGAGCGTTGCCCACGCGCTCACCTCCACGGCCCCCTACACTCGCTACCACCCCATGGATTACTACTGGTGGCTCCGCATGCAGATCATGACGCACATGCCTGCAGCCATTTCAGATCGGCTCTATGTCTATTGAGGCCTCACGCTCCTAGGCTGTCCTGGTGGGAGGTTTGTTTTAAGGAGAGTATTGTACACAATTCCCTTTTTTTAAATTTTTTTTCTAACCTCATTTCAGAGTACTGTAGCTCTAAAGGGTTCATTTAAACATCTGACATAGCCTAAAGGGCAATAACTTGCAAGGGATGCTTCATAGGCAGGAATGTATTGTGTTTGTACGGGGACATTGTTTCTTTGCTATTTATTTCATGTAATCATTTTTTTCACCTCAAATGCCAACTTAAAATCATTATTTAAATTGTAATTGCTCTGAAGTGCTTTCAAAATAATTTCTGCTGTTGATTGTACACAATCTTCAGAATTCCTGCCTAGGACGCAGCCTTCACACCATGTAACAGAGGCCCTCCATGCTGTAGCAGAAAACCACTGCCTCCTCATGGCTCAGTGACCAACAGATGTTTCCAGGCCTGGTCACAGTAACCCAAGGCAAAGCAGAGACTTGTTTAATGTGGGGATCAGAACTCAGAACAGTGTTGAAACCAAGCAGCTGACCCTGTCCATTTTTCTCTTAGAGTACACTGAGAATTGGTACAGAAAAGGAACCAATCTGCTTTCCTTGCATGCTTTCTTGCAAAGGAAGGAGTTTAGTGATCCAGGGACTCAATCCGGCAGGATTGAGGATCCTTTCCCACAGGAGTTTCTTAATCCTTTGAGCATTCCCATGAGCATGAGAAGCTTAACTCACAGAACTGCAGTCATCAGGAGTGGCCCATAGTAACATTTCTCTTCTCTTCAACAGTAGTTGAACACCAACGCCAGACTTCATTTTGAGAAAAGTTTCACTCCAGCTCCTGTGATTTGTGAGGGTCACCGCTGACCAGAGGGAAGCAAAGAGGGTTATAGTTGCATCAGTGAATGCCAGTCTTGCCAGGGACCTCAGAGTTAGACTGAAGTGTTTGTGCAGCACCTTGCGCAGAAGGGCCTTAACCCTCCCCAGGGCCTCCAGGCACTATTGGATTCTTACAATCTAAATATTGAGCCCCTAGATGCTCAGTAGCACAGAAAAATCATGCAATTCCTCTTGGGGTGCTAGCTCCCAGTTTTAAACACACTGCTGGATTTTAATACAGACATCAGTGGAGTTAGATATGGAAAATACTTGCGTATGCAACTGAGCTCATTCCAGTTTAGCACAAAGACAGATGAGAGCAAGTTTATCAGATGTTTAACAGTACCACATCCATTTCCAGCCAGAAAGATACAGCCTAACAATGGTAACTGCCCCCTTACATCCACAAGGCATCCCTTCCGGAGGCTGCTGACCCCATTACATGAAGCACACACAGGGAGCTCTGAAGCCATGCCACAGCTCTGGGCCTGCAGGTGTTACAAACTGCTGTGTTGCGGTGTGGTTCGGAGGGGCCTGTGCTGCCACACATGACGGAGTGTGGGAGGCGAAGGCCAGGATGCACCTGTGCATCTGGACCACTCCTAGGTTTCTGTGCCACTCCTTGACACTAGGAGAGTCATGAGGTCATAAGAGCAGCAAGCTGGTTAGTTTTCCTGCTGGAATCCTGGCAATCCCACAGTTTCAGGGTTTGTCCTGAAAATCGCATTAAAAGCTAATCCCCTTTGGCTTTGCTTGACTGTCCTTGCAACTTAATGCACTCTAGGTCCTGCTGTATGGTGCCACTGGGGCTCCTGGAATAGCTTCAGCCCACCAGTTTATTTGAAAACAGAACAAAAGGACAGAAGAAGTAGAATGGTGAAACACCTGGTCCTCTCTGCACTCACAGAGCTGCCTCAGTGGGAACCTTCTGCCCGCTCTGGAGGAGCTGGAGGGCCTGGAGGAGTCAGCCTGAAGCAGTGCCCACCCCTGAGCTCTGGTTGGTCCCAACTGGTAGGCTGGAGGTACTTCTCTGAGATCTGCTCTCTCTCTTCCCGTATTTCTTGCCAGGCAAGGGCACTGACACAACATCTCACTGTGCAGCAACCCTTGGACAATCTCTGGAGTTGTGTTTGTGCTTGGCAGGCAGCTCCATCACACCAGTGCTGGAGAAAAAGGCATTTGTCCAGTTTCACCCAAATGTAAGAAAGGGACCTTTGCGGCAGGCTGGGCTGAGTCCACATTGCTGCTGGAGAACACATCCCTCCTCTTCCTATTTGTTAGGGATATAGGATTTCCGATGCTTTCTCTTTGCGTAACAAATCAAATGGGAAAAGAATGATTCACTGCACAAGTGGTTGAACAGAGGCCGTCAGAAAGCCACTGCCCAGCTTGCACCTCCGCTCTTCATGCAGTAGCATGACTGAGATCTACCTGCCTCAGCTCCCTGGGAGATGAGCAGATTGTCACCAGTGCTTTCCATGGTAAGACTCTATTAACCTAAAAATGACTTCACTGGTGTGGTGGGAGGCAGCAGAGATGGGGTAATTTTAGCTACAGCTGTTACATCTTGTTCTAAGCCTTAATGAGGAAATCTTGAAGCTCTACCCACTTCAGATCTTTTTGTTCCTTGTGTTGTGGGTTGTGAGTGTTGCATTTGAGGCAAGCATTTAGTGACCCCTTGTTGCTACATTGTCTGGGTGAAATGTGGGGATTTCCCAATTAAACAGAAAATTATTTCATAGCCAGGAAGCCGACTGCCAGCCCTGTGGGTTTGTCTGAGAGTCACGGTCCTGGGCTGGCTGCTCAGAAACAGGACTGCTATGGAAACAGGAAAGTGAAAATAGCCGCTGCAGTCCTGGTGGTGGTACATAGCTGAGGTCTGCCCTAAGTGAATTAAGCATAAGAACTAAATAGTTACTGAATTAAACATACGAATGGCTCAGCTGGTGAGACAGTCAAATCCTTGTCTGTACTGAGATTTGACTGAAGCAAAGAGACCTTGCTGCAGAGCAGATACGCAGCTGCTGGCACTTAAGGGTGGCTCTGAAAAGAGAGTGGCTTCCCGCTTGGTCCCAGCAAACCAGGAGGGAGCCGTATGCGTAACTCACAGCAGGCCCAAAAACACCATGCTGGGAGGTGCCACTGTGGGAACACAGCACTGTTTCTCTTTCCCAGCAGTGATGCAGGACTTGCCGAGCAGCCTGGTGATGCTGCAGACCAAATCTGGCCCTTCCCTCTGTGAGCTGAGGCACCAACCTGGTGGTACCAAAGCAGCGAGGGCAGCCTGCCCTTGTGCCAGCTGTTGCACAACGCGGCGAGGCAGTGCA
The DNA here is from genome assembly GCA_013399715.1 of Alectura lathami. Taxonomy (NCBI): domain Eukaryota; kingdom Metazoa; phylum Chordata; class Aves; order Galliformes; family Megapodiidae; genus Alectura; species Alectura lathami. The sequence continues at coordinate 203,118 of VXAV01002094.1, read as the reverse complement.
GCAGCCGTGGGTGGCAGCAGCAGCTCACACAGGAGAGGTTCTTCCTCACTATGCATGAATGCAGGCAGGGGGAGATGCCAGGGCCAGGAGCTGGGCAGCAGCTCAGCAGCCTGTGCACATGCTACACAGACGGCAGGCAGCGCAGGCTGTGCCGGCCCGCGCTTGTCACCACTGTCACCTGGATGTCACAGTCCTCACAGGGATGTTGTGAACGTGCCCAAATTTATTCTGGCAGTCAGCTGGGGTAGCGCATGCTGCCTGAGCCTGACAAGCTGACTGCCCCGAGCAGGCTTGTCCTCAGCCCTGCCAGCAGGGCAGTGAGAAAGTGATGGCAAGTACGAGGGTCCCAGCTTGGCCTCTGCTTCGGGGGACTCTCACCCACAACCACACCAGGAGGGACGTGCAGTAGCACGGTGGGTTCTGCAACTCCTCTGCAACAGGTGAGGGACCGGCAGAGCTACTTGCCTAACGCCTCTGTTTCACCTTGAAAGGGCCCCAGGACTTCAGGAGTGCCTGAAAAAATGCAAATCAGGCTGCTCTGTTCCTGCACCCAGAAAGCAGCTCAGGGCAGTCTGCAGGAAGTGTATGGGTGGGGAATCTGGGTAAGATGTGAGTTGCTATTTTAAAATATGTTTGCCAACAGAGTGTTTTGTTTGCTGCTGACTGTGGTTGTTTTAAGATGACTCTTTGTCAGTGTCTGTCTCTGATCACAAATGAGTCTCCCCGTCCTTATGGGGCTCTAACACTGAGTATAAGTAATTATCTGGAAGAAGTATTGGACCAGTATTTGCCACGCAGGCTCACCGAGTCATTCTTTCTCCTTCCTCCTCTAGCACAAGGTTGTGTAATTATTTGTGTGACGTGGGAAAGCTTTAGCAGAAAAGCTGTCACCACCCACCACAGAAGTCTTGGAGAGGCAGTGCTTTCCCGTGGTGGGGGTGGCCCTGTTTCACAGCCGGGGACAAGCAGGTCACCTCACCCACAGGCCAGCTGTGGTCAGATGGTGCTGAGAAACTGGCTCAGGGCAGGGCTTCACTGTGGCCACCCCAGGGACTTTGCATTTCTGATCGACTTTGTCATGCTGGTCCCTGGGGTGTTTGCTCCCACAGAATCACAGAGTTGTAGAGGCTGGAAGGGACCTCTGGAGATCATGTAGTCCAACCCTACTGCTAAAACAGGTAGAAATGTGGTAACAGCAGGAGGGATCACTGGAGTGGTATTTCTGACTCCTCCTGGAGCAGGGTGGACCATAAATCTTGTGAGATAACGCATTGCCACAGAGACTTGCAGCCAGTTTTTCAAGCCTTAGGAGTTTGAATGCTGCCAGCAAGCACATCTGAACCAGCCTACCAGGTCTGTGCATCGCTAATGCAAGAATCAGCAAGTTTCTGTTGTACCATGGAGCTCAGCAAGGGGCTGGGAGCCAAATGCTCCTGGCATGGCAGAGTTTTGGTCCCTGGGCATGTGGCTTTGTGCTGGCCAGGCTGCTGCTGAGGGGATCCAGAGAGCAAGAGGGTGCTGCAGAGTGACAGGACACACAGAGATAAGGCTGGGGTGTTGTGGGGGACAGTGGGGCATCTTGTGGGCTGCAGGGGCCTGGACCAGCAGCCGCTACCCCTTCTATACAGCCCCGGGTATGTTTTAGCACCCTGCAAGCCCACATCCCACTGCTGCCTCCTTGAGCATGGTTCTGCAGCATCCCCCAGAAAAAGATATGGGTGTTGGTGCTCTGAGCAGAGGTGAGCAGCCATCAAGCCCTGACAAGGCCCCTTTCAGCCCTGGCAGAGAGAGAACAAGGGCAGACACATCCGCAATGAATGATACAGTGGCTGGTGCGAGGCACAGACAGCACCAGGCCATGTGTGGGTGCAGCCAGAGGTGTGCCAGCTGGTACTGCACCCCCAGAAAGGCTCTTTGTGGCCCTGGCTTCGTGGTCATCCAGCAATAGTGATGGGTATTTTTCTGTCCCATTCCAGGGAGATGTTGCTACCCAGAAGGACTTCATTTTGTGACTGCTATCACCATACTTTAGAAAGAATCCAAGCAAGTTGACTTGTCCAAAGAGATGGGAAAATGCTTGCAGATTCCCAGCCCAGCTCATAGCCAGCTCTCCCGAGGAGCAGTGTCCAGAACCCAGCCTTTACGCTTGGGATCCTCCAGGCTGAGCCCGCACCAGCGCAGTGCTCCTGGAGAGCACAGCTACAGTGCTGCGCCTGTCCTCGCTGCTCCCAGCCCGCACAGATAGGATGGATGAGACGCTGACATCTTTGAAATGTGCTTTTCAGTAGGATTCACTCCCATTTGATACAGCAGGGAGAGAGGGAGTCCACGAGGAATTACACAGGGGCCTGTAAATGTCTGTTAAACTGCAGCAAGGATGAAAGCAGGTGAGATTTTTTTTTTAGGACTCAGCTACAACACTTTAAAATCCACTCTCAGCAGTGTCCCAAGCTGCCTGGCTTTGACCTGAAATGCAGCGGGAGAGTTCACACGAGCCCATGCAGCACTGCAGCAGGGAGCAGCAGGCAGCTGGCAGGGCTTGTGCAGATACTGGTGCTCCTGAAGGGACTGCAGCTTTCCTGGCGGATTTCTGTGAGGGAAGGCAGCAAGAACAGATTTTCAGCCAGATCATGTCCACATGCTGGGTGAGTGGTGGTGATTATGCCTTCAGATGTGGTCACACCACTGTGCATTATACTCCCGTAGCAGTATTTTTGAAACATGCTCCTTAAATTACTTGATTTTGGTATTTTGGGCTGCTATGAGTGCTGTTGGTGGAAAACCTGACACGTCTGAAGTAGCAGCCCCTGAGTAGGCAGGGTGAAATCCTGGGGCATCTGTGGCCCTGCTGGCTGATGGCTCCTTCCACCCCTGGTACATGATCCCGGCTTTCCTGGTGGTTACAGGACTGGCTGGAAGCTCAGGCAGCTAATGTTGTCAGTTTGAGTCACAGGAGGCTTGGTGGCTTTCCTCTCCTTGGAGCTGAAGCTCTCGGACTCGGGAGGTTAGCCAGTAATGTTGGCCTTCCCCCACCATGGCAGAGGACCTGCAGGTCCTGAAGAGCAGTCTGGATGTGTCCCGAGCAGGCTCAGGAGCCTCCAAAATGAGGGAGCAAGCAGGAGTCCCAAGTATTTCTTTGAAGTCTCTTCCAATTTTTGGGGAAAAGAGACCCTGAGGCATCTGGGTGAGGGCTGGACCTGCCAGTACCCCAGGCGCAGGGACCAGGGAGCCGTCACTCTCCCTCTCGGGCAGCGAGGCAGCAGAGCCGGCCCTGCTCGCTCCCTCACCCCCTGCAGTTCCCTCTCTGCTGCGGGGCTGCTGCTGGGTTTTGGGGAGAGGTGGTTTTCGAACTGTAGAGCTGCCACTGCCAGAGGTCTAAACCCTCCCTGGGGTCCGTCGGCCCACAGTGTCCGCTCTCGCATGAGCCTTTCCCACAGCTCTGTGGGTGGAAGCAGCTGTGTGGGAGCGTGGAGGGCTCCTTGGGGGTTCCTGCAGCATCTGGGAGGGAGGGGGAGGCTGGCTGGTGGCTGTAGCACGCCGCATGCCTCTGCCTTCTGGTTCATGCACAGGAGCAGGCGTCTGGGCTCCTGGCTCAGCCTGGCCAAGGCCTGCGCTGCCTTCACCACGGTCTTGCCTCCTCCACGGCCATTGACAGCCTTCAACATGCAGATAAACCACTCTCTGCTTCCAGAGGTGGGCAGCAAGTGGAAACTGGGGGGCTGTCTGTTGTGTAAAACATTCCATTTCATTTTGTTGGCATTAAGAATAGCTTGGAAGTCACTGTGGCAACATGTCTCGAAGGAGTGTGAGGTACCTCAGGGTGAACCTGCCTGGAGCTCCAACCACCCCAGCACTGTGTCTGCAGCCCAGCATCCCTGCAACGCTGACACCGCCCTTTGGGACAGCAGCAGCTTCCCATTCGTGCTCACTTATTGATCTGTTTGTAACATCTCTAAGCAAACTCATTATTTTTGGGGGATAAAATTGGCTATTCAAGGATGTTTGGGTCTGTACAGGAGGAATGTAAATACCCATTTTCCAACCCTGACACTGCAAACCTCCTGAACTAGACGGCTATCAGCCCTGTTAGGCAGACATCACCATGCAACAGGAAGATAATTACAGAGAGAACCATTTCTCCTGGGCTCCTGATTCACCGGCAGACGTGAGTGCCATTCATCTCCAGGGAGCGAGGCAGGTGGCCCCACTGTTCATGCAGTGTTACAAGGAACACTGTGGCCCTTCCCTGGGTGCCTTGAGAAACACTGCGGGAGGGTGCAGGGCCGCTCTGCAGCTCCCAGGGCTGGGATGTGTACCTGCACCATGCCTCAGGCTTTTTCTCGGAGCCTTTCCTTGCAGTAACAGCCATGCCCAGTGGCAGGTCTGATGCTCCGAATCTCCTCTGCCTTATGTTATGTGGTTTGTATGAAATCAGAGGCGATTCCTGAGCACAACAGATGCAGTTAAAGGTATGGTAATACACAGAGGAGCTTACGCTGGGGCCATGAAGTGAAGAGAGTCTCCCTCCTACAATAGCTTGTACACTAGGATTTACTGACTGCCTTTGCAGAGGGAAACGTATAAGGAAAAAAAAGAATAAAAGACCTTATTTTCCCCCAGGCTTCAAAAGCCTGTTAAAGTCTGTGTTCATTTGTTATTTATTGCCACAAAATATTTGTCTGACATTTGTAATCACTGCTAGTGCCCTCCAATGTGTCTTAAAGCTTAATTGCCTGAACTTTTCTGTTAGCAGCGAGCTAATGCACTGACCTTCTCTCGCACCAGTTAATTCACAACACAGCAGCCTGTGGCGCCCATGGCCTGCCTGCCATCGTCCTGTGCTCACGGCCCCCACAGGGCACTGTCCCCAGGCTGAAGGGGCAGTGTGGGTGGTGATGGGGAAGAGGCCATGAGGCCATGAGGCCAGGAAGGCAAGCGTTGGCACAGGATAGACAGAAATGTGAAGATCTAAGCCAACATGTGGCCTTCTGCCAGAGCCATCCACCTGGTGAGCGGAAAATTGCCTGGGTTTCCCTTGGGCTGGGTGAGGAGCAGAGATGTTGCTGTCCACGACATGTCAGAGCTGAGATCTGCGCCTGCACCCAGCTCCCCACACTCTGTTGCCAGAGGTACACAAGCTCAGATGAAGCCCTGGAGCAACTGGGTGCACACACGGCCCCTGCAGCATCCTGGTCTCAGGGGTCCCACTGCTAACAGCAAGGCCATGGGAAGGAGGAAAATTCAATACCGTCAGATTGGTCTCATCCCTCTTGTAAGATAGGTTTGTGTCTAAGCATGTAAATGCAGTGTCTCTGCCACCAGCCTGACAGTGCATTTCACTGCCAATGTGCCCCTTGCACCTTGTGCCATGCACCAGCTCTGCCCCTGGCCACGCATCAACCCCAGCCCCACTGCTCCCTCGCTGAGCCTGCCCCAGGTGATGCCAGCCCAGATCTGCACTTGGTTCACATCTGGTGTAGGTGGAGTTTGTCGCATCTGCCTTCCACTCTCATCCCTGTTCCAGAATGAGTCACTGGGATGCAGGAGCTGAGCAACAGGCAGGAGGATGATTTGCCTTGTGATGGTGATTCAGCTGCTGTGGGGTGGTGACAGAGCGATCAGAGCTATTGTTTCTCCCCATCATTTGATGACAAAAGGGTTCATGCCCCTTTTATGATATTTCATTGTGGAAGAAGAAATATGAACAAAGCGATGTGTAAGACAGAGATGAGTGATATCCCTGCTTCTGGGAACGCCCTCTGGTTCTTGTGGCCTACCCTGAACATTGAGGCAGCTTTCTGCAATACAGCCAGACCCTTTCCTGCCTGAGGATGATTTTTGCCATGCTGCCCAGAACATGAGAAGGGCAGCACATGAGGGACAGGAGCAGCTCAGCACACGTGGGATAGGAGCAGCTCAGCACACAAAAGGTCAGGAGCAGCTCAGTGTGCAGGGGCTGTCCGGTGCAGCAGCCCTGCCCTGGCAGCCTGGGAGTGCCACACCAGCCCTCTGTGCACACTGCATCAGCGAATTCCTGCATCTGTATGTCACCCAGCCACCCTAAAGGCATGCACCAGCATCACCTTGACTAAGTGGTTTGTGCAACACATGGCCAGTCAGTAAGTTGTACTAAAGCGGCAATGAAGAAGCAGCTGTTAAAGATCAGCCTGCGCACAAAACAGGAAACCAAATCAGCACATGTACAGTGATCTGTACCAAAAAGCCAGCTGCACGTTCAGTCCTTGCTCAGCCCTCCCACCTGCACTGAACTTCCCCTCTTTTCTAACCAGTCTTGCAGAAATAAGGATTCAGGTTTGTGGATCCTGTGCAGAGGCGGATGTGCAGGACAGGGTCTGTCACACAGCAACCAGCACTGACCCGGCTCGACCTGCTGCTGCTCGTGCTTCTTGGAAAGGGCATTGCGGGAGTGCAAGGAGAGCAGGGATGCACTGTGAGGATGACTGGGGGTTTGGACAGATCCGGTGCAAGGGATGGTTTGCTAAGATGGGACAGTGCTACAGACGGTGACTATACATGGCCCAGGGAGAGTATTACAGAAGTCTGCTAAAGCCTACATGCTGCGATGAATAGGGAATGATTATTCTCTGTCCCTTCTAATTGGAGGTTTGGGGGCATCAGGGAAATCTAGTGGGAGCTTGTTCACAACAACAAGGAAGGAGGTGCTCGTTCACAAAATCTGTAGCTGAGCTGTGTAACTCTTTGCTGCGTGGCGTAGTGGCTGCCAACACTCTACAAGGGATCAAAAAAAGATTCATTGGATTAATGGAAGGAAAAAAGTGTAGTCATGAATTCAAAAACAATGCCAACCTTAGGAAGTGCCTGGACCAAGTGTCTGCAGATGCAGGGAGGACATTTGTCTTCATGAGCTCTCCTGTACATTTCCTCTTCCCTTGGTGCTTGCTCCACTGCTCCTGTTCACTGCAGCTGCTCCCACGCCCTTTGCTCCACGTACGTGTGAAGTTCACAGGTTCTGCACAGGTAACACCCGGCCTTTCAACAAATGCTGCCAGATCAGTTACTACCCCAATACCAATAATGTCAAAATGAATACGAGACTGAACTGGGAACCCCCCCCATCAGCATTTACTGACTTAAAATTCTTCTTCTCCTGGTTCTTTACATTTTACATATTTACATATTTTACATTTGCATTTTAGATAAAGTCCTAAGAGCTGAGTGCAAGATTAATGCACGATTGATGGCAGCTTCAGGACATTCAGACAGCAGTAATAAGTGTGCTATAGACAGTGAATATTCATGTGGATAGATCAGCTTGGAGGATTAAGAGACACGTCCTGAAGCGGCAGATATAATGAAAACTGGGGCAATCAAGTAAATGACCCAGAGAAGGTGTAGCTTCATGGGCCCCGTTGCAGCCACGGTCCCTGAGTCCCATTCAGCTCTAATTGCTGCTGCTGGAAGATAACAGCTATTAGCACCGGCTGCAGATCCGCGGGCCCTTTGAAGTCCTGAACAATAGACCACAGGAGGTGCTCCGGTGCCTTCTTCATCTCCACCCCAGTCTACACCATCCCTGGGTCTTGCAAACTGCTGCTGGCTGTTCCCATCAGCAGTTTTCCCACTTGCCTTTGATCACAGCCGCCCCTGTAATAGCTTCAAGGAGAAGGTTTAATTCTGGTAAAACAAAAGTCAGTTGTGGCTGATCAAATCCAAACAGCCACGAGGGGGGCCGTCCCGACCCGCCTGGCAGCAGGGAGGTGAGCAGGGCTGCACCATGCAGACCCCAGCCCGGCAGGGCAGCAGCCGCGGTTCAGCCAGGTGCCAGCAGCACTCGACGCCTCCGGGGCTTTGCCTTGGCCACAGCTCACCCAGGTGGGAAGCAAAGGACAGGGCTCGTGCACAGGTCCAGCAGGCACAGAGACACAGAGGGCACAGAAGGCCAGCACTTCTCTCTCAGTTAAAACACCCACCTAATAGTATCTCAAAGTCTAAACAAACAAAGCTCTTCACTTCAAGTGTGTTTACCTTAATTACTAGCAGCTTACAAAGAACTTCGTCCTGTACGCAGCAAGAGCCACAGGTACATTTTAATTTCTCCATAAGATAAGAACACCATTTAGCTGTTTGCCATGTGGTTTTGCTCTAATTTCGTACCATTAAGATGCCAGAACACAGCAGTGCTCTTGTAGCACATGGGATGGGTACAAACAGATGTTTTGTCGGCCTGCCCTCTGCCAGCTGATCTCATCTGTTTTGTCTAGGACTTTGCAGCAGCAGCAATAAATGACTCACTCTGACCATGGGGTTTTTATGCCTTCTGCACACAGGAACTCTCAAAGGACAGAGCTCTCTATACCTGACACCTGTAGACCAGCACTCCTGCACCATTTTTGCACAGCACCCTGGTTGCAGGCTCTGGTCCTGCGTCTTTGAGGATGCAGAGATGGCCTTAGCCTCGTTGTAACTCTTACCCCTAAGCAGCCAACTCTGAATGAGAAGACAAAAGCACCATCTCCTTGTTTGACGGAAGAAATTAATGGAGCCTCAAACCTGATGGCTTGTTACCTCAGGCAGCCGTCCTGTGTAAGCTCTTTCATGAACGGTAGGGCTTAACCTGGGCTGTTTCTGCACAGAAGCTGCTGCAGACACCCACAGTTTGGATGGGCAGAAGCCTTTTTTTTTAGGGGAAAGAAAAAAAAAAAAAAAAAGAAAGAAGTGTCACAAGCCAGAGTTTTGATTATGGCCAAGATGATACCAATTTGTTCCTGTGGCAACCCCAGCCCAGCCCATCTGCCCATGTGGCCCTTGGCATATAAGTACCTCTGTTGGCAACTTCTTCTTCTCCAGTGGAGGACTGAGGTTGGGAAGAGCCTGCCTGACCCATGAGGTGGTGCTGCCCAGGTGGGTGGATGACAGGAGCATCACACAGTGCTGTAAGTACAGCAGGAGGTAGCAGAGGGCTCTGCAACAGCTGAAGGAGACGCTGCCCCATCCGCATCTGGCTGAGAGACAGCAAAAGGCTTCTGACAGGCAAAGCAGTGCTGTGCTGTAGTTGAGCAAGGCTGCCCTTTGAACAGTGCCAGCTCAGCTCTTCTCTGTGTGGGCAAGTGCTGTGTGTGAACTCACCTTTGGCAGAAGTTAATGGTGTGATTTTAGTTCAGAGAACCATGTCTGTGCAGGGTGTGCAGGTGTCTGAATGGAGGGAAGGCCATTGACTGCAGTGGGTCACCTTGACAAGGCTGGTGTGGGTCAGGCTGGTGAGCTGAGCTTGTCTCCTCCCACGTGCTGCACAGGGTCCCAAACCCGTATCCCTAAACTTTAGTAAAGCCTTCATCCATATTAAATCTCTAATTGGCTGTTTTATCAGCTTTGAGCTTACCCTGAACCCCAGATCTAATTTCTTCCACATTTTACAGCTTTGTAAACTTGCAGTTGCATGATGCTCAGAAAAACTCACTGCAGACATCAGCATGTGAATTAGTCAGCTCAAAGACCTTGCTCATTCTCGTTTAACACGTGTGCTGCTGAACTTCAGTGTGCAAACAGCAGAGACCTGGGGAGTGGCAGCATGTTATGGGGGCAGCCCTGAGGCAGGAGCAGGGCGATTCTCCCTTCTTGCTGGGGGCGGCTGCATGGGAGCCCTGCAGGGGAGAGGGAGTGAAGCACTCTGTGCAGACCGAGCTTTGTGCCTTTTTGCATGTTTCAGTTCTGCTATGCATACAGTCCCTGATTTCTACTCCTTCCTGGTGGTGCAGAAGGCATTACAAAACCTGAATTTGTGGAGTGCTGTTTTGCCTAAAGAATAATTCCATGCACTGATGAATAGTGGCAAAACTGTTCCTTCTTCTTCTTTGCATTTTTTAAATAAGCATTTGTATATCATCTCCTTATGTTTGTTAGTCCAGAAATCTGTTATTACCTGGAGGACCTAGTAGTGGTGCCTCCATGCCATGTGGCTGCTTTTCCCTGCATGTTGATTCTCCATTCTTTAGGTTCTCTTCAGGGTTTGATGCATGAGGTAGGAGGGGAGGGGGAGGAATGAATAAATCAGAATAATGAGGAAGGAAATTTGCTCCTTTTGCATTCAGTTTTGAACAGCCCATATGAAAACCCCTTTGATGAAACCCAGAGCATATGCGCACTCGTTCTCAGCAATGAACAGTGTTAGTAGGCAATTATGAAATTTTCTTTCCACAGGAAAGGGCCTTGCAGCCTGAGGCAGTATTTCCAGTTTTCCGATAGCTTTGGTCACTTATAATGGGTGTTCTCTATTTTATGTAGCTGTGGTCTGGCACATTGTATGACAGGGAAAATTTTCTAGTCATGGTTTACAGACATGGGGTTGTTAAATAACTCCTATGCAGACAGAATAATAACTGCTTGTCTTTTCTGCATTGGAACCACTTCCTTCTCAAAGCAGTGGACTTTGAATGTCCTTGGCTCCTCTAAATGCAGAGTGATTCTGTCCTCTGACATGTGAAAACATGCATCAAGTCTTTTGACATCTAATCACAAGATGAAGTGCAAAGTCCCCTGAATATTTTTTTTGCTTTTTTAGCTGACTTCTGCAGAGGTCTGTAAAGTCCTCATCCATTTTGTGCCTCTGTTTGTGCCTGGGATACTTAGCTGTTTCCCACGTGTGTCTTGAGAATAAACACTGGAGGAACCTATTCTCATATCAGAGGTATGAAAACCAAGAGCTGCCCCTTTCTTCTTGTGCTGGTCTGGGAGGAAGCACAGTGTGGGGAAGGATAGCTTTGCACTGTGATGCTACTGATACACCCATTCTTGTGAAGTGTAGGTCAGGGACCTGCGGTTCTTAATACTGGCTTATTCCACAACTTGTTCAGCAGAACACACTATACTCAGGGCTGTAGAAAAGATCTGAAAGCAGCCTGCTGATGGCCAGATCATGGCCAAGCCCTTAAAGAACAGGGGTGGCAGGCGTAAGATCAATAAGATCACAACCTGTACTGATCATTTTCTTCATGTAGGATGTAAGTACCATCTTTAGAATATTTCATTCCACCAAGGCAAATAACTAGGTGGTAACGCAGAACCGAGGACCAGTGGGGATCTGTGGAAGGGAAACTCAGGAGAACTCCCTTTGCTTTCAGTGGGGTCGATGTCTGCAACAAGAACTGTCCAGAACTGGTATCCCAGGCACTGCCCCTCCCCAGGGTCCTGTGTCTTTGCCAGCAGGTTTGGATGTGTAGTGGAGGCAGCATCTGCATCCATCTCCTATGTAGTGACAGAACTATGCGCAAAAACCACAGAAAATCCAAAGCCAAACATCCTCAAGGGTGTCCAGTTTCACCTGGTGTCAGAAAGGGTGTTTCTAAACCAACACCAGGGCTTCATGTCTAGAAAAAGAGTGAGTTCATCATTCCCTGTCTGACACAGAACTGGTTTTGCGTGATTTGCAGATTCTGATCCTTGTCTCCTTAATCTGCCTTTTTTTTCTCTCACCACCCACACAAGGCTTCTTTCTACTCGATTCTAACTCCTGCCTGACGGTACGAGTTATTACCTCCATTCATGGTGCCAGGCTCAGAATTCTCTGCTGACAGCAGTCTGCTGCCCCAGCCGGTGTCATCAGCCCTGTGCTGCTGGGCACTCTGGTGGAGCAGCCCATAGGTTGTGTCCCAACAGTATGCCCAGTGGTTGGCACGGAGGGTGCCCAGGGCATTGCAAGATTCTGCAGGTGGCATGGCTTTATTTGCTTAGGTGCATTTGCAGGTACAGCACAAAACAAAAATGAGTAAGACACATATGTATTTGTATATGAACTTCTGCTGACCTTGTTGCTTAGCCAAAGACCCACACAGTAGGCCATGGCTTGGGCAGACCAGACAAAGCAGTAAAAAGCCCTTACTGTACTACGTAAAGGCATTTTCCATGAGAAAATCCATGTTGAGGAAATGTTTCTAAAAACAGGTTATACTTGGGACAGCGTAGTCCAGCATGTTTTTTCTACTAGCTGTAGCAATTCAGCAAATGCACATCACCTGCAAAACAAAGATTTAAGATAAAGAGTAGGCAGGCCAAGCTCAAGAGCATGATGCTCTGTACCAGAGGTGAGCTGGAACAGCTGTGTCCTCTGCTAGGCTTCCAGGGAAGAGAGCTGACATTTCTGAGCTTGGTTGCTGTTCACAGATGCTTCTTTCAACAAGCTCCTCTAACCTGAAACTGTCAGATGGGAAGTGGGCTGAGGTGGAACGTTGGGCAACAAGTTATACTGCTATAGACATCCAGGAATGCAGTCTGTGCAACTGCTGTTTGCTGCAAAGGGCCGTGTTAGGGTATGGGGATAGAGTTTTGGCATGAGAAAAGACCAGGTCAGACTGGACTATGCTGTGAAGTAACATCTTTAGGGGCTGGCTCAAATCTGTCTGGTTGCAGACTGTGCAAATAGTGGTCTGCTCTGTGTCTCCAGCTGGCTTCGTAAAGCCACCTGGTGATCTCTGGAAGCACTGCTCATCAGAGACGCTGAACTCCTTCAGCCCCAGTGTGTCTTAATAGCTGTGTGTTTTCTATTTTTTTTTTTTTAAGGCTTGAGCACTGGGCCTCCTGTTTCAAATATTACCACATGAAGTGGACTTTCAAGGTGTCAAATCTCTTCCACTGTGAACCAATGCAGTCCTGTGGTCTTTTAAAAAGTGTGCTGTTAGGTAAGCTACTACATGTGTTCCTGAGGTCCTCATTTTCAGTTTGTTTCCAGTACTGTCAGTCAGGAAGATTTTGGTGATCCAAATCACAACTGTGCTTCTACCTCCTGCCTTCTCAAGACCAGAGCAAATTTGCACCAATTTTTGCTAAGGAATTGTTTCTTCAGACAAATGCAAATTGGAGTTAGGGCTTGAAGTTATTAAAAGTAAGCTTTCAAATGTAAATTCACATGAACTACTTCCCACCTTACAAAAATTTCTCCCTAGAGAAATAGGTCAATTGATTGAAAAATTGTGCACTTGAATATTTTTTTTTTTTCTGGCTGTCTAGGAGACTCAGTAGCTTGGCAGTGTTGCAAGTATTTTGATATTTATTCACCTGGTCCTGCAGTGGGTTATAACCATTGCTGGAGTAAGGGTGCAAGAAGGGAAATACAAGAATAAGGCTGCCTTGATGAAATATGTAATTCCGTGAACAAAGCTACTGGGGGAAAAACCCTGCAGGTGACCCCTCCCCACCCACGTGAACCATGAGCAGCCTCTGCATTTCTGTGCTGTGCCACCCAGACCTGAAGAGACTCAGGAGAGCTCAGTCTCCCTTCCTGAGCAGGACAGGGGGCACTGCCGGTCCCTGGCTGCAGGAGCTGTGGGAGAGCCCTGCGCTATGTTGGCAAAACCCAAACTTCAAGCAGTGCTAGGTGTCCTGGCAGCAGTCTATTAGAGCAGAGGTGCTGAACTTTTAATTACTATTTAGCACTGCATTATAATGTCTAGCCTCAGACCATGACTGCTGATGGAGCACAAAGAGAAGGGAATACTCCTGCTCTCACCATTGCTGTGGTAGACCAGCCCTCGTGACTCTGGGTGCACACAAAATGGCCCCAATTTATCTAAATCCTCTTTCTGCATGTTGTTGCTCTCTATTTGACTGTGTTTTTTTTTTGCTCAGGGCTGTATTTCTGAATTGCAAAGGCACATCTGTGACTAACTGCATGTCTTTGTAGGCTAAATGTCAGTAGTAAAAGGCTTTTCAGCTAGTAGCATGACATAAGGCACCACACCGCTAGCAGGCAGCAGCAGGCTTATGCGAGATCTGCACACTTGTGGAGACAAGATGGCTATAAAGGTACAGCTTGGGGATGAGGAGCTGACTGTTAATGTGACCACATACTCAAATAGTGATGGGGAGCAGCTGGCAAATATCCACAGCAAGCCATCAAGGAAAGAGCAGGCAGGCAAAGATGCTGGAAGTTAGGGCTCTGGGTGAGGTGCGGAGATCTCTGCGCAGCTCCCATGCCTGCTCCAGACTAAGGATTGTTAATTTTCTGGCTCTGCAATGGGCCTTGCTGTGAAAGCTCAGTGATGGATATTTTACTACGTCCCTTGGGAGCCTGGTTCATTAGTGAATGATTTTAATTAAAATTAGACCTCTTAATTTTGTTGAACCGCACTGACTTCACTGGAGTTGTGCCATTATCTAGTAGCACAGGAGGACACACCTGATGCTGGCTGTAACCACGGCTGAGCACAGTTCTGAAGGAGAACATGAAGGCTTGAGTACTTTTAGCGCTTCTTACAAGGAGCATTTCCCTGACACTGGGTGATCGCATCTCCTGTGCTCAACCGGGACTCCTCTGAGTCCCATCCTGATAAACAAGTCATTAACTCCCTCAGTGCTGCAAGGCACTGCAAATCTCTCCAGTGGTGGATGAGAAGAGATGAAGGGTTTATGTGATCCCGTAGTGTTGCTGGTGCTAGAAATGGGAGGAAAGATATGCATGTAACGATAAAGAACTCGCCTACACTGTGACTGGTGGTGCCTGGCTGGTATCCAGCTGTGTCAGTCACAAAATTTGCTGGAGATTACCAGGGGTGAGGAGTATTATGTGCTGTGCAGAGGCTGAACAATGAAGTTAACCTACAAGTGAGGAAGGAGCCTGTGCCAAAAGATTTCTATCTTCCTAAATGAGCTGGATTCTGAAGGGCTCCTGACTTTTATGAAAGGCAGGAAACTCAAGCTCCTAGTTTATGAGCCAAGGGCTCTGACCACTGTGAAGCAAGGCCTGTGTCATTAGCTTAGTGGGATGGCCCTGAGCACATGAGGACAGTGGCAGAGACTGGCACTGCCAGAAACACCCCAACCGGCCTGGGAGCCACTGCTGCCCTGAGGGATGGAGGTGGCTGGAGGCTGCTGTTGCTCATTGGGTGCCCCCCAGCCAACCCACGGTGCGCAGCCTTGCTGTGCTGCCGTCAGTGGCTGAAGTTACTGTTTTCTCTCTTGAGCGTGTATTTTGGTCTGGTTTAGAGAGGAGCAAGGTCTCCACTTTTTCCCTGTTAGGGCCTAAACTACCCGGCCTTTTTACTTATTTACGTCTCTAGAAGCTGACCAGGAGTCCTGCATGCCATAGAGCCACCATGGCTTCTTTTGCCAGCCATGTGCAAAAATACAAAACTCTTTGGTCAACCCCAAAGGACTTGTGTTATTAATTCCTCCCCAGGCTCACCCTCCCTCTATCAGCACTGTTTTCTGTTGCTTCCCTTGTAGCTGGTTCCTTCCTGCTTTGTAACGTGTTTTAGCAGAAGTGTCTTCAGTTTGCTAATCTCCCTTTGATGCCATGTCAGCTGCTTCTCTGAAGTCCAAAGAGATGAGCTCTAAGGGGCTTCCTTTGACTTTCAAAGGAAGGAAGAACAAAGTCTGACAACGCTTCTCTCTGCAAAGTCCATATATAGTGTTACCGTATTTTCCATTATCTTTTGCTCTTTCAAAATTTAAGTGCTGGCTTTCTGCTGCAGCTAGACTGCTGGACCTCAAGCTTACCTCATCACTTCTCCCTTAAGTACAGATATTTTGCTTTTCCCAGGTCATATGGTAATGACCCAGATTTGAGACTTGTTCAAATACAGCTGTTTCTGCAGATTCATGTTAGTTCACTCCAAGTATGCGAAATAAATTTTTACTCATTTGTAAACTGAAAAAAAAAAAAAAAAAAACCCTCCTACAACAGTACTTATCCTATTACCTATTTTACCCTTTACCTCATATTCACCATTATTATTTTCCTATTGAAAACCAAGGTTAACTTAGCTTGGGGCCATCCTGAGGTTAGCATTTACCCATTTTCTCTGTAGAAGACCCTCCCTTTTGCCTTGTTGATCTCCTCTTTCTCATACACCTGAATGAACTTTTCCATTTGATATCCCCTGTGATACATAGGTTGGTCTGAGGACTGCCAGATGTGACAACCAAATGTAGCTTTGCTTCTATTCTTTTTTCCATTCCATTTGCAGTCTCTGCATGCTTTCTTCTGCATGAGATGAAAGTCCTAGAATTCAGAATCAGACCCATGTTCCTTTCAAGTTTAACCTAAATTTAAAGAAATACATGCTCAAGACTTATTTTTTTTTTTCACAAGCCCTAGCACTATTGAGTGGAGCAACTGTCCCCAGGTGTCACTCTCACAGGTTACATGCAGCTTGTGCCACTGCCATCTCGTGTTTCTGCACTTTGTGTTCCCTTCCTGCTGCCTTCATGACTGTTGCCATCTTTGTCTCCACATCCCAGGCAGATAAATCCCTGTGCTCCTGCTCACCGCCTTTGGCTGGCAACTGCTTAATTCCTTTGCTCTCCTGCCCCCATCAGTGCTGCACTTTGTTTTAGGGCTCAGCAGTTCTTGATCCATCAGCTGAGAGCCAGGCTCTGGGGAAAGTCTTGTTCACAGAGATCAGGAGATGGGGCATTCCTGCAAAGATTGGCCTGGGGAACGAAGCATTTCTGGTGCTTGCCAAGTTGCCTCTAAGGCTGCAGAAAACACCACCTATGTGATCCCTTCCCTTTACAGAGGGGACTCGAGCCTCACAACATTGCCATGGGGTGCATGTAGCACAGTGCAGCATTTGTGGCTGCTGGGCCCTTGGAGGAACAGCTGGAGTCGCAGCTGGTTTAGCTAAACTAGCCTTAGCTAAAGATTAGTAGCACGCAACTTCCATCACACCCACGGACTTGGGCAGCCAGATCCTTCCGGTGTTGCAGTTTGCAGATATTCACATTCTAGTTAATTATATAATTGAGATGTTTCCAGTGATTTAAAAGACTTCTGACTTAGCTGTTGGCATAATGGGGGAAACTGAAAGCCAGAGTCAGGGGGAATCAAGAATTCAACAGAAGCCTTTGAACCAGCTTTCGATTTGCATATGAATAGCGCTGATCTGCAAAGGGAATTGCGTCCAGCCATCCCCAACAGAGGCACCAGGCAGAAACTTGTGCCTTGCTGGGAGTGCTCCCCCAGTTCCTATTAGTATTATTTTCACTCCTGTGCTCTTGTGGCCATATATTTCTGTCTAGCTGCATGAGACCTTACCCAGATGAAAACTCCCTTGATCCCAGGGACACTGAGCCACAGTCCAGTGTGACTGCAGTGCATGGAACTGGAACAGCCACACAGTCCTACAATTTGTCACATGCTGGTAGAGAAGCAGATGCTGAGCACCTGCAAGGAAGAAAGTGTTAATGTGCCTTGTGGTGGGCCCTGCTGCAGGGACCCTAGCTCTGCTGCATGGGGACCAGGTGGTTCCCCTGCACCGTGCTGTGGGTGATGACCTTGTGACGTGTGTCAGCTGCTGGCGTATCCGGGTGGCTGTTCTGATGCTCCCGAGGGTGCCGGAGATGAAGGACTTTGTGGGCTTTTTCCTTACTTAGAGGAAGCACTTGGTGCAGTATATAGCCTGTAAACTGCTTAGGAGACTCTAAGCTTTACTTACTGCTCCTCCTGGGGTAACCAGCGTCATGTGCCTAGTCTGACTAATGCTTTTTAAAATGCAGTAGATTAAAGGTGAGTGTGGTGTCCTGGATTCAGCAGTGAAGTGACAGCATTTTTCATCCCTGTTTGCACTCAGATAGTCAGGGAGGATGAGCACTTTCCCTTCCCAAAACCTGTGAGTCATCCTTGAGCGTAACAGATGCACTTCACTTGTTACATCTGTGCTCTCCATACGTGTGTCTGTGCAGCACACACATGCTCTTGCTCCATCTTCATGCTATTTGCTGATGTGCTGCAGGTCAAAGCTAGGAATTTTCATTTATAGATGTTTCTATTTTTAAACACTGGGCTATGATATTTCCAGATGTGGTGTAGTGGGTTGGTTCATTTCTATTGTTGTCTGGCTACGAGAAAAGGGTGACAAACCATGTGTTCTGAGGGCTGTCTTAGAAAAAACTTGCAAATAGTCAGTGCCTCTACCCACACAGGCTGGTGATCCCTAAAGGTGGCTCCACAGACATACACTTTAGCTCCTGGCTGCAGTAATTTTAGCATGAGTGTAAACGAGGTTTGAACTGCACTTCAACTTCCAATGTTCTGAACAAGCCTTTTCTGGATCTGGATGTCACCCCAGATTCCTTCGCTGATGTGGGATGCTCAGTGCCATGTTTGACTCACAGTGCTGGAGACAACCTGTCCTCTCAGGCTGAGCTGGGACCCTGCATACCTGTTTGTCTTTCTCCTTTCTCATCTCTGTTGGCTGCCTTTTGTTGCTTTAAAATGTATCTTTTCCACTTGCTTCCCCCGAAATATTTTTGGTACTGCAACTGAATTTCGTTTGGTCTGGGGTTCCTTGCTTCGCTTGTAGGGAGGAAGGCTGGATATTAACAGGCTTGATTTTTTACTTGTGAGCGCTCTGCTCTGTGCCTGTAGTGTGCTGCAGGATATCTCACCTGCCTTGCTGGATCTAGTTTAGATTAACCCTATGTTCACAGCATTTTAATCTGCTGCCCAGATCTAGTGCTTCTGAGACACCTCAGTCCATGTGCCTGCTTCTCCTTCCTATTTTGGGCTCCTGGGTGTGCTTTGACGCTTCTTCTGTGTAGCTCAGCCTTCCAAGCTTCAGCTTACGTGAAATCCCCAAGGCAGCCAGCTTATGTCACCATCATCCATCAGGGACAGCCGCATAGAAATCTTCAGCCCAATAGATCTGCTTTTGCTCCCACTCCTCTAGGAAGAGGAAATGCAAGCTTAGTGAGAAGGCAGGCACACAGCCGAGCTGCGTATGCAACATCGTCACACTTGAAAGGAAGAAAATAATGTAAAACACAGATTTGTTGCAATCTCTGCTCTTAAATATTTTACATAAAGCAATTTCTTGTTACTGAATTAGAATAAAATGAAGTGCTTTGTAGGGAAGCTGTTCTCCCCTTAGAAATAGGAAATTTGTTTTTTCAGGAGATGGTGTGAAACAGTGTCCTGCAGAGCTGGCCTGAGCACAGGCCCAGGTGCCACACACACATAGCGTGTGCCACCTGCCTCTTCCTCTGCTGGAGCTTGGCCTCATCCCACTCCCCTCCTGTGTCCTTGTGGCAGGGCTGAAGGAGGCTCTGCATGAGAGCCCACAAGGACTTTTGGCGAGTGTCACCTGAAGGGCTATTCTGCAGCAGCTCTGTGCCCGCTGCAACCCCCATGGCCAGCTCGGGGCACCATGCCCAGGCCTTGGCCTCTTCTTGAAGCAGAGCCCCTCACTGCGCAGCAGGTGACTTCAGTCAGGTGGCTTTGCCTCAGGTGGCCTCTCCCAGCTGCTGGCCCTGGTGGCACAGGGACAGGACTGCCTCAGAGCGGGGACAAAGCCAGCCCAAGGCTCAGTGCACTCGCAGGCACCAGAGAGCACAAAAGCAGAGCAGAAGATGGAGGCTGTGCAGCACAGACATTGTGCCTGTGTCACCCCACACAGCAGAGTCGTAGTCATCAGGAGAGCAGGCTGCCAGCTGCCACCACATCAGAGGTGACTGTAGTGCCATGTGCTGTTAATCAGGTAGCTGTTATCTGCTGCTCAATCACTTTTGGCCCTTACCAGACCTATGTGCTATTTGTTTCCTAAACAGCCTCCTACCCTGCTGTTAAGTAATGTGAGAATTTCATGCTTGAGGAGCTGGATGCAGGGCTGCTCTCTTAAACAGTTCATGTTGTTCTGTGTTGCAAATTAACAATATTGCACTGGGTTTGTAATCAGCAGCAATTAACTTAGCACAGAGGTTGCAAGAGAAATCTTCACCCCACTTCACAGAGTCCTTTGATCCTTTTCACAGAGCAGAGAGCCGTAGCTGCCGATAGCTTGCACAGACACTCACTGGCTTTCTGTACAGATCCAGGGCTCGAGATGTCTGCAGGGCTCTGTCCAAAATCACCACCTGGGAGCAGGGAAGGGGAGAGATAACAGGGCCTGCAGGAGCCCTACGACCTACTGGCCCCACATGGCCTTGGCTCCTGCAGCCCCGCACCATGGCCTTTTTGCCCAACACATGCTCTGTTTGCATTGAGTTTCCTTTTAAGATGTCTTACACCATTTCTCCCCATTTAATCCTGCCCCTCCTGGGCTGTGCTCCTGCAGTGAATCCCTTGCTAGCTTCTCCTTGGGTTGAGGAGGGAGGAAGGAGCTTACCAGCCCTGCTGCTGAGGCGGTGTGCAGCCCTGAGCAGGGCTTGGCACTGCCCTGCTGATGGAGGCAGGGCCCAGCTGGCCAGCCAGCTGCTGGTGCAGATAATTGTACTATCAGTGAGATGTAATTAGATCATGTTTATTTCATCATCAGTTATGTTCAGGCTCTTACAGAGACATCTTTATTGCCTTAAAGTTAAATTAATTAATTAAATCTTTGATTATTCAAGCATCACGTACAGAATTGGAGGACAATTAACATCGAGAACCTATGCAAGGCTTGCAGGGCTTGTCTATTTATCAGTGCTTCACTTCTCTGTAAAGCCTTAATGTTGCTAAGCCAAGAATGAAATATGAAGTGCACCCATCACAAGTGGACTGGGAGTAGGACCTGCGCTGGAGCCCATGCTCACTGCTGGGAGCTGCTCTATTTTTGCTAGTGTCCCTGAGGTGTCCTGGCCGTGAAGTGGCTCAGCGGGTGGTTAGGTTGGACAGCTGTGGTGTGCCTGAGAGGGGTGGCTGGGGGACAGTGCTGTTTGGGGTCAGGGCATTCAGCTTTGTGCCCATGGCAAGGGGTGAGTGCGCACATGGGAGTGGAGTGGCTCCAGCATTCCCCTCCTCCTGCAGCAGCATTCTTGTGGGGCAGTACTGCCCTCCTCCCTCCTGCATACTGCTGGGAGCTGGGCCCAGCCCAGCACATCTGCCAGGCTTCTGGCAGCTGAGAATGTTCCAATTGTTCCCTTAAATGTCTCAAGATTTCAAGATGTTGAGGTGCCATAGTTGTCTGAGGGGCTGAAAGACGCTCTCTATCCTGTTCTCTGCCTCCACTAACTAAAAGCACTGTGCCCAAAGACACTGGCTAAGGAAGTTGTGCCAATTGCATGTTTGAAGGCAGATAACATTGTTCCTGAAGAGGCTGACAGGAGACAGCAGACAAGCACCCTCCTCAGCACCTGAACTTGGGGCTCAGTGTTTGGTGTCTATTCTCTCTGAATGGTTTTTGGAAGGAAACTTGCACGGTTCCTCACTGCTTTCAAAGTCCTTCTGTAACCTTCTCTCCCCTGCTGTCTTTCTGCCTGGTCCCAAATCAGTGTAGATGTTCTGACAGCTCAGACTAGTGTTTTATTTCTGTCACTCCATTTTTTCTTCTGCATTGTTGGGTCAAGACGGTTGTATTTTCTCCTTCACTGAAACTGCTGTAACATGTATTTAAAAAAAAAAAAAAGGCAAAAAAGCACTGACAGAAGGGTATTACTTCATATGCAGATACTTATTGGCAAAATTCTCACTTACCCCCAAAGGAGAGTAACTCAATCTGTGCTATCCAGGGATATCCACTGCTGTGGTGAAACCAGCATTTCCCATCACTGAAAGCCACAGACTCGGCCCTAGGTAAAATACCACAGATTAAATCTCTAATACAGAGGAAATTTGGATCCCTCTACCCAGGCCTTCTCATGGACTTGGATTCTTTCAGGTGAAACAGTCCCATTTTTGGTTTTAAAAACAAACAAACAAAAAACTTTGGAGAAGGACTCCAAGTAACACCTGTGCTGTGCAGACAAGAGTTACCCTAGTTCCACAGCAGATCAGGAATGCTGTGAGTATGGGTAAGATCAGCTCAACCATTTCCCCAGATATCCAGCACCCACAAGATCCAAAACCAAAGTAGGATGCAAGCTTCACGTCCTTAAATACTTTTGGCTTACATAAGAAACATGAATCCATTCTGAGTCACTCACTGGTGGTCTTCCGTCATTGGACTTGAGACTGAAGCTGAAGAAGCACATGCATTATGTCCAGCAGATGCTATGCTGCAGTAATACTGACTTTTAAATAAAATTCTTCTTTGTGAGTACTATTCTGCTTTCTCACCCTCCTTTTCAGTTTGTGTATAGGATTTGGAGTAGGAAAGAACTTGCTGCAGGAAAAGTAATGAAGGAAAATCATTAAGTCTTTTTCTTCAATTTAATTTTCTCTTGCAGAAAATGTTTCTGCTGCAGGAAATATTTGACAGGCTGCAGCTGTGAAGTAAGAAGGGGCAGTGTATGGCTGTGATGTGTAGTTCACCTTTGATAAGCATCTGCCCTAGCTCGTAAGAAGCCACAAAACGCATGCCCCAGTTTTACCTGCTTGTTTCTTCCCACCTTGAGGGCAAACAGCCTTATAAATTCTGGTTGCTGCTCGGAAGGGGGCATTGAATTCCACAGTGGTGTAGTAACTTTTCAGACTTCCCTTGTTCTTAATGGATGGCGGGTCTGTGCACTGTCCTGTACCAGGAACTGGCAACAGCAGCGTGCCCATTCTCTCGTTAGAGAAGTCCACCCTGGCATTTAATCACAGTATTTCATGATGCATTTAGACTGGGTTAAGCAGGTAACACTCCTTTGGCATCCATGGGGTAGGTGTCTTTCTTGGGATCCAAGTTTGGCTGTTCACTTTTGAACATTATTAGACTTCAGATGAAATTGTTTCCAGCTGCTTTCACAAAGCCCAAGTATTGCCAGGGACCCACATGATGTCCATGCTCTGCCAGAGCATGGCCTCCTGTAGAGAGTTCTTCAAAGACCACTTTCAACAAAAACAAATTATTTGGGAATATAATTGCCTCTCACCCCCTTAAATTTCATTGTGCTCCAAGGAGTTTCCTGTAAATGGACCCCACTCCTTGGTAGAGCAGTGGTATTCTGCAGTGCTGATGGAAGCCAGCCCTCATTCCATTAGCAGTTCTTGGACAGGCAGTGCTTAGGTAGCTCGTTATGTGATAAACTGTCACATTTCTTCTCCCCACCACCACTTGTGCTGATATTCAGCTCCTGCAGGAAACCATATGGTTTCCAGAAGTCTACCCACATACCTGTGCATGCCTACGCAGTCCATGAGTCACATTTGCTGTTTGGATGCCCCCTGAGTCATGGTGAATATCTGTGAAATTTCAGTGTCTATTTTCCATGCAATCTCTTCAGAACTTTAGACAATTATACATAATCATTTGCATATGTGTTTTTTTTCCTATTCTGTTCTTAGTTTCAAGTATGGAAATGCACTGGCGCTTCTTATTTTGAGGAAAATTATACTTAGATACTTGCAGAGCATTGAGGGTAGCTACTGTGTGGCCTCCAGTGGAATGTGGGCATCCTTTGAACACACTCAGACCTCTACAGCAATGTCCTGGGGACCAGCCCAGGCCAGCAGGCCTCAAGGAAGAGGGACATGCATCTGTCTTCTCAGCCCCTCAGCTGCATGGACTCCAGTCTCAGCTGCACATCAGACAAGTCTGTCCGCCCTCCACCAGTCTCACTGTACGATAATTCTGATTTCTCAGCACAGCGTAGGCAATGTGTGAACTTTGTTCTTTTTGCTGACGGAAGCAGAGAAAAGATAGCTCTTCTGCCTTCTTCTGCAAAGGGCCAGCGCAGAAGATATATTACATTCCAGACTAAGAACAGCAGTCCCAAGCTATGTTGCAGCAGCTACGAACGATGTAATGAGCCTACCAGAAGCTGAGCTGTTTTTGCAGCTGTACCCCAAATGCTAGCAGTGTTAGGTGTCAAGCAGAAAAATCTCAAAGTCAACCTAGGGACAAGGAATGTGTAGATATGCTGCTCTGCTTTGGAGCATGTTAGTTGCCTGTCTGCATTCAAAGCATCATTGTCCCCTTGTAAACATTCTCCAACCTAAGGATGATCCTGTGGCCCAATGCAGACAGAAAAAGCAGCCGGGGCTGTTTCTTCATATGCCACATGTGAGATCTTAGAATAGCTGGAAGAAGCAATGTGAGACTGTAGGGGATGTCATGCAGTAATTTAGCACAGTAAAACTGCCAGAAATATTAATTAGGGCAAAAAATCTAGCCACCTCCCCCACTGTGAGAGAATGTTACTTTACTCATCTGCCCAAAAACATCGCTCCAGAGGCTAGGACCTTCCTGGCGTCACTAATGTTTTGAAGTGTCTGACCTGGGAAGCCACACACAGGCACACAAAACCACTGCCAATTTAGAGCCTCTCCCAACCCCCTGCAATGTTTAAAAATATTTGTTCTGTGAAACAGAACCCCACAAATATTTTGAAAGAGTGTGCTAGTAAACCAGGATAATCAACAAACAATATTGATAAGTGGTAGTGATTGAAAGTCTTACAGTCTGATGGCTATTCTGATGTGGAATGTTTGTTTCAGCCCATTCCCCAAAGGGCAGATGCAGTCAGGGTAGGCAGTTTTGGTATTTCTTATCAGCAATCTTATCAGAGATGCCTTAGAGGAAGTGTTTGTGCTCCTCCAAGGCAATGTTCAGGTGCTTTGTAAGACAGCTTGAAGAAAGTTTTCCTTTGGCTGCCTGCTCAGCATCTCTCCTAGGAACTCACTGAATTCAGCACCGGCAATACAGAGCCGTTCAAAAACTTTGAAGACATTTTATTGACAATAAAAATCAGTCTGAGTATTATTTCAGTGAGCGGTAAGGTATACTACCTACAAGTAGGAGAGGAGAGAGCAGAGCTAACAGATTGTGGGTGCATGAGGTTATGGAATAGCTTTACGAGAAAGCTTCCCTGGAATCTGCTTGGGCGCAGGGGGTGCTAAAGCCCTGCCAGGGGAGCTGTCATGTCCGCAGGTGGGACATTGCTATGGAACACAGCTTCTTGAAATAGTAAAACGCTACCTCTTGTAAGAGCTGGGTGTCTCAGACCCCTGCTAGCTTGTGCTGCTCCAACCACACAGACCAGCAGCGACCCTTATTTTGCAGTTCCCACACTCCACCTCCTGTTTCCTTCTAGCTGAGTGATTTTCCTCAGACAGTCTGTGGATCTCTGTAGGATGGCCTACTTCTAAGAACATTGTAAAAGTAAACCTAGAAATTAAGCCTATTGTTTAATGGGTGTAAAAATTACTCCCCAAGTCCGCAAGGACCTTGATAATCTTGTAGGGGATCTGGACTGTGAAAAGTTATGCTCTGCTTTCAATATACAGCATTGCTGAAACTGTTGGGGTACGAGGCTGATGGTTTCGTTCTGACAGTGGTGGAGTTTGTGGAGTTATTCCCTGGGTTTTAATAGTGGCACTGCTGTGATGGGTTGGACTCGGGCTGCCTGGGGCTGGCAGTCTGCTTTCCATTGCGGGCACCAGCAATAAAACGGAGCTGGTTCATGAGCAAGCTGTTAAAATCTGCAGGGTGTTTGGAGGAGTTTTATGTTTTCCACATTTTTAAAAGTACTTTCCACACATCCAAAGAGTGCACAGAAATAACTTGCCACAAAAATATAAAAAGCAGGGAGTGTTTGCATTGTGTGGAAATGTCAATTTAAACTCACTGGGGCCAGACCACATAGTTTACTTACCAACACTTACAGCATGAATAGATAAATTTCTGAAGGCCCATGAGTCAATAAGGGCCGAAAGGCAGACAATTCTCTTCTAGAACCCTTCACCAGTAGGACCGTGGCCAGCAGGACATCACATCCTGATGTGGAGAGCACAGTGCTGCACCAGGGCAGCAGCAGAAGCAAGCACTTCCACACTAACTGCAGAAACTGAGATGAAATGCACGTAAGGAATCAAGCAAGTGAGATCTGAGGGGGCTGCTTTGTTCTCGTGCAACTTCCCTTGGATCCTTGCAGTTCTGTGAGCCTATATGAAAAACAGACACAAGGGGTAAATAGCACCTAATTCCACCTGCGGATGGAAATTAGCATGCTTCATTTGCTATTTCCTTGGAAGTATGAGCTGTTTCTGGCATAAATTTGAGCTCGAGGCTCACGGTGCAGGTGCTAACTACAGAATTATCATTTTTAGTTACAGTAAGGTAGGATGGAAAAAATTAAGAGGCAAAGATGCATCAGAAATTCACTGGAACTATGACAAAGACTTACCCTGCATAAATAGCCTTAACAAACAATAATTAACACAGAGAGCAGGTTTCATCATATCATAATATCAAAAAGATTAGAAACGAAATTAGTTAATCTCATCTGAGTAGTAAAGCAATGCCATAAATAATGATACATTTTCTTTCTTTGGACTACTTGTTTTGTTTCAAATGACAACGTATTTGGAGTCTAACTGTTAGCAGTGAAACAGGATGCTTCCTCCAGCATGTGATAGAATCAAAATCAAATGAGATTTTAATTAATAATAGAATAAATCCTTAGTGAGTTTCTGAAATATGAAGCATGTTCTACATCTGCATTATGTCTGGAGATCTCTGAGAATACTGAGCTATTTCTGATTAGGAAAGTAAAGAGAAGTCCTTTAATCCAGAGCAATGACTGAGGATTGAGCTCTTCGCTCTAGACTTTGTCTACCCTTGGTGCAAAGAACTGGAAGCTCATAGAATGCTTGATCAAACAGAAATTCAGTGCAGCTTCGATGAGAGAAATGTCGTTCGTCCTCTTAGCTGAGTTTTGTCCCTTCCTTGAGGGCCTGCATATCACCAAATCAATGTTTTCATCCGTCAGATTTCTAAATTATCAAGGATATGGGAAAGGAACTGCAAGTATACACCTGTCTCCCTATTTTCCTTGCCCTTATGAGTCAGCCTTGGTATCGGACAAACTCGTTACTCAGTGTGCTCTGCTGTTGCAATAGTGTAGATCTGGGAAGGAATATGGTATGGGCTTTGGTGATGTCATTTTTTACCTTGCAATAAAGAACAGTCAGGATTAGTGGAGGATTTCTTTTCTGTCATAAAAAATCTGAAAATAAGCAAGAAATATATTTCCAAGAATACTATGTTTTGGGGACAAAGGGCAAACAGAAGGAATAAGAAGCACTGGAATATGAACAGTAAAGGGTATTACAGTACTTGTTGTCTCTGAGTATGCCTGCTTGACTTTTGCAGCCAGCTTCTCTGTAGCCTTTTGGAGCATACAGCTAGATCCTCACACCCAGCTGGAGAAGTTAGTTTTCCTTGTGAGCTGTTGGCAACAGCTTAAGTCAACGCGTTCGGAAGTAATACTGAGAGCCTAATACGAGGCCCTTAGGAACTTATCAGAAACTTAAAATTTCTATTGACCTTAGCCTTGCAACAGTATTTGGTCAGGGAATTAGGGAAAGAAAAGGGATATGTAAGCTCTAAAGCTTAAAAGAGCTATCTATCACAGAGGACTTACTGAAAGGACAAACTGGAATCTGTGTGTGAATCAGTAACAGGTTCGTTTGAATTCCGACAGCCTCCCTTGTTTTCAGTGAGAGCAGAAACCAAACCACTCGCAGAAACCATACCACTCAGATTCAAAGGCATTATGAAAAATACATGATGGCTCCAAGCAAAGTCTTGTGCTGAAAACACAGAAGGCTTACGAGGCGTTTCTTCACCTAAATGTGTCTCAAAATACAGCAGAAAAGTAGTGTGGGCACAGCAGGATGCCCTGTTAGTGTGAGCTCAGCCCTGAACACTCCGTTAATGCAGGATTGTAGTGCAGGTCATCTTTACCAGCAGAGCCCTGCTTAGCCAGGCACAGTTTTACAGGCTTTCTCCCTGCTCATCCCGAGCTGCTCCAGCCCTGCAGTTGTTCACTGGGACACTGGAGGACTCACTTCCCAGCTTCAGTCACTGCAGCCTCTCCCTCCTGCAATGTAAATTATTCATAAAATTCCAAACAAGACAAAACCTTTCTTGAATCCTCTTGTTACATTCCTTTAAAGCACTGATTTTTTTTTTTCCTTCACATAACTATTGCACATTCTCACCTTTATCCTCTCAAAACTTCTACACAAACAAGTAGGAAGAAGCCCATGAAAGGGAAGGTGTGCCTGATAATTCAATTACCTGCTCACCACCAGAGGTAGCCCTGAGGGCCAGCTGAGCGTGCTCACTCTGGTAAGTATTTGCAGAAAACTTCTGCAGCGCTGAGCAGCAGGGAGTGGGGAATAGCAGGAGGTGGGAAGCTTGTGATTTGAGTGTCCTTAGCACAGCCTGTAACTGGCAGCAGGCGGAACTGCCACAGGAGTCAGTTTGTGAAGGCCAGGGCAGCAGCCTGCTGTCTGTGCTCTCACCAACAGCCCACAAATACACATTTCTACAAATATCTGGAGAGCTCAAAAGGTAGGTGCTAGCACAGGATGAGGGAATTTTTCATTTTAAGCAAGTTAGGTATCAGCCCTGGAGAGAGAGGGGTTACTCTAAGAGCTCCTCACCCTTGATGTATCCCTGCAGTGCTGGCAAATACTCAGTGTTTGAGAATGAGACTGTCCTAATACCTTGCAAGAACACTCAATTTGTAAGGTGGTTCTTAGCTGTTAAAAGAAGGTACATTTCTGACAAGTATGACTTTGATTCCAGTAAAAAAAAAAAAAAACACTTTTGTCAAACTTCTTTCCAGTTTTCTTGACTCACCTAATCCTGTTTCTCTGTAATCCCCAAACACGAAGAGTATTTGTTCCTTCAGGTGCATGTGATAGACAACGTGGTGGCAGCAGAGGTATGTGGATCTGACGCCCGTGTAAGAAGCATAAGGCTGGGCACTGTCCTAAGCCCGCTGCTACAAATAGTACATCGTTTGTGTTGAGGAAACAAAGGTATCTTGGTGTGATATGCTGTGATGTCATTTTGCCGTGTGCTACTGAATCGCGTGGTTAAGGCACAGACGTCTGACTTGGTGCTAGGGCAGTGAGAAGGGCAGCTCCTCCAGAGACCAAAAATTAGCACGGAGTAAACAGAGGCATGGCTGACAGCTCTGCTTCCAGGACAGCTCTGGACGGTGCCACAGAATACAGAAAAAGCACTGAAGTAAAAGTGGCTTATCTACGTTCTGGGATGAGCTTATACCTACAGTGAGGTTTAACAGCACTTCCTTGAGTTTTATCTTAATTGGATGCCCTTGCTTTTTGGGGCTGGGGGGATGTTCTATGATATAAGAGTTACATTTGTTTTGACTAGATTTTTCTTTAATTCCATAACACCTGATCATAGATAAATTCCAAAATTAACATTCTAAGCACATCTGTTACATTGGATCAGGCAAAAGCCAAAGCAACTGCTGCATTTCTCCCAGGAACACATTTCTGAAGAGTATCTAATCCACTCTTGGCAGGCTTACTTCTTAGGTCAGGTTTTCACACAGACTCATTCCATAGAATACACCAACCTCTCTGCTTCATTTGACTCAGAAAGTTAAAATAGGCGGGTTATATAATGATGTTTATCTTTACATCAGGAAGTCAACTAAGAAGCTGTTAAGCTGATATTATATAACACAGCCCTGCTTACAGAAAGGTGGAGGAAGATGATCTTGGTTGATGCATGTCATATTGGCAGTAATTGTTAAAGGTTATAACTAGTACTTGTTCTTATGCTTTTGTTTTTCATATATTGCAGCCTTTCAGATGGCACTTCAGCATTAGCAGCTAGGAACTGAACTTTATTCATTTATAGAAATTTCAATTATGCTATTCTATACATTAGGTAAATAGAAACATTATAAAAATAAAAACCTGAAAAATGAAATGAAGTCACACATCACTCGCCATTCCCTGTAATTCTCTAGTTCTTGCTGTTGGCAGAATAACAGAACTCATTCTTTTGCAAGATTGTGAACTGTCACAAAATTACTAGATATACATTATTACAACAGCAGAGGAAGGATGACATGACTTTATGCACAAGGTGTCAAGTCCCTAATTCAACAACAACTCAAATAACTTTGGAGAACACAAACGGTATAATGCAGAAAACTGTAGGAAAAAAGAAAAACACAGCAACAACAACAAACACAAACTAAGCAGAAGTTCTCTCTCACCCTCCTTGTATACAGAAACATGTTCATCTTCTCGTCATACTCAGCTGGACTCTCTAACTGGAAGAATAATGCATCACTGGACCCTTGCGTTCAGATCCAGGTCCAACTAAACTTAGAGAAATTTCAGTTGTGAGAACAAACATTGGACATAGAGTTAACAACTTACAAACATGAAGCTTGTATTACTGGGAAACTGCTCTCTGTATTCCATATTCTTCTCTGTATTCCCTGGTTAAAAGCAAAGAATCAAAGATGCGTAAGATGATCCCATAAGAATTCTATTGAGTAGGCTTAATTAAGCTAAAATTGTAATGTTTAACTAAAACTTTGATTTTAATAACCTGAACAATTTCAACTCACCTAAGGCCACTGAGACCACAGTGTGCTGACTCCTGTGACTCTCTGTATTCTTCTCAGAGTGATAGGGAGCAAGTTGTTTCTCCCACAACAGCAAAGACAATATGAGTGAGCTGGTATTTTGACTGATAACTTAGCATCTATGTCAGGCAGACGACTCGTTGCGTTGTGTAACTGTGCGGTTTAATGAACTGAACAGCTTTAACTGTCAGTACCCTCATGAAAACTGGATACATCTAGAAAGTTTTGCAGAAATACGTATGCGACCAGGCCAAGCTTTCCTTTGAGCAGAACTCTCCCATAAGTTGTTGTCTGTGTCTCTTTAAACCCACAGAATTACAGATCACAAAGAAAGAACACAGGAGTACTGTGTCCAGGCCTGGGGCCCCCAGTACAGAGGGGATGGGGAGCTGTTGGAGCGGGTCCAGAGGAGGGCCACCAAAATGATCAGAGGGCTGGAGCACCTCTCCTGTGAGGAAAGGTTGAGGGAGTTGGGATTGTTTAGCTTGGAAAAGAGAAGGCTCCGGGGAGACCTCATTGCAGCCTTCCAGTACTTGAAAGGAGCTTACAGGCAGGAGGGGGACCGACTTTTTACACGGGTGGATAATGTTAGGACAAGGGGGAATGGGCTAAAACTGAAAGAGGGGAGGTTTAGGTTGGACATCAGGAAGAAATTCTTCCCTGAGAGAGTGGTGAGGCGCTGGCACAGGCTGCCCAGAGAAGCTGTGGCTGCCCCATCCCTGGCTGTGTTCAAGGCCAGGCTGGATGGGTTCCTGGGCAGTTTGATCTGGTGAGCTAGTGGCTGGCAGCCCCGTCCATGGCAGGGGGGTTGGAACTAGATGATCTCTGAGGTCCCTTCCAACCCGAGCCGTTCTATGATTCTATGAACACTATCCTAAAAGGACACCTCCTGGCAGGTAAGGCTGCAGCCCACATCCAATCTTATCAGACATCAGAGAATCCAGATGAGTTGAGGCATAATGAACAAGCGAACTTCACTGAGGCTTTATTCCTTAACAGCCGGAGGAAATTAGGCTTCATTAGTTTCATTGCTTCCCCAGTTAGCTGTGAAACATTGCATTGAGTTGGAGGGGAAGTGAAGTGAAAGCCTTTCCGCAGCTGTCAGAGATCCTTTTAGGTGTTCCACTTCCACAGTTCTGCACTGCATACTGCATGGTGGCTGCCTTTAGACTTTGGGCATTAAGCAGATGACAAGCATAAAACTGAATCAATTTTATTGTTCTTGTGTTTTATTAATGATTGTGATACAAAAAACTCTTGAGTTTCACTTGTTCTTCTTCAACAGGCAGCATTTTTTGTTTCTACTCAGGTTAATACTGATTCTAGCAATATTCCACCTTCTGCACCGCTGTCCAACTTGACATGAGTAAATGTACCACTATTTATTGAGTTAGTCTGCCCCACCTTCTGCTGTAACGGAGTTCGTCTGAGCTCCTGGTGCTGTTGTATTCTCTTGGCCATACTGCTAGCTGCAAAGTCCTGCAATGTGGTGATGTCCACCACCCTTTTTGTCTGTTTTTCCAAATGGTTGTTACTTATATTGCTGCTCTGAGCGGCGCACGTTGCAAGGCAGAGCAACGTGTGCCTTGCAGCAAGCTGCCTGCCCTAACCAGGGGACAGTCCTAGGGTCCCACGCAGGCTGCTGGCAGTGGCGGCCAAAGAAGGGCTTTAATGGTGAGATCCAAAGGCAGGGAGAGGGACTCGTCTGTCAGATCCTGGGTCATATCTGCAGCCAGGAGGGCTACAATGGAACCAGGCGGCTTCTTGGCGTAATTGTTCTGGAGTGCCTACACCAAGGGCCATTCAGGGCCAGAGCCAGGATGTGCTGAGCTCACATAATGCTGACTTGTGTGCTGATCACATCAGTCACGGCTCAAGTACAAGCCTTTCTGTATGCTGCCTATAATGGTTTGATTTAAATGATGTTGCTTAAGCTGTGGTATAAAAGATGCTTTAGTTCATACCCTGTTTCCCCCTGCTCCACGGGAGCAGCACAATTTCCTTAAAGCTGGAGCCCGAATAAGAAGGCGTGTAATAAAGACAGTTCTGCAACAGACCTTTACTGCAGTGTACTAATGAAAATGCCATTTTCCATCCATGCGATATCTTCTATATGTGCTGGAATTTCTAAAACATATAGAAATTCATATACTAAATTTTAATACCATGCATTCTGGTTCAACCATTTTGAATCAGCAGATATCCTCCTAAAACTGGAACAGAAGTGCCTGGAACAAACACCACTCTCTGAGGTGCAGTAAAGCTCACCTAATTGCTTCCTGACTTGCTGATCCGTCACCCTGACCCCTTCTTTGATGTTTTTTTTTTTTTTTTTTTTTTTTTTTTTTTTTTGGGTGTTTGAAANCCGCCCCCTCCCCTTTTTTTTTTTTTTTTTTTTTTTTTTTTTTTTTTTTTTTAACTGGGGCAGTAGTAACAAGTGAGAAATGCTGTCTCAGGGTGTTATATGTGGGATTATTTCTCTATCCTCAGCACAATGACCATCTGTAATGGGATTATCTCTTATCTAAAATTTAAAAAGCCTTGGAAACATCAAGTTTAAGAAAAAGTAGTTTCTGATTGTTTCTTCATTTGCAAATTTTTATTTTTATTTTTTGCTTTGTAATAACACATTTTCGTTAGTCAGCAAACCAGCCTAACTGCTGCAGATGCCTCCTTTCTGCTAGCTAAATTTAGGCTGTTCTTTGTCTCCTTCTGTATGTGTATTCCTCTGGCACCAGGAGGAATACAGGCCCTTTCAAAGTGCATTTATTGCTGTTGTAAACAGAGAAAACGGATGAGGCCAGATGATGGAAGCTTCTGCCAATGTCTTTCTTAGCATGGTTTCGTTTAAAGATATACAAACTGGTACCAGCTAGTGCCAAATCTCTGAAACTTTGGAAAACAATTAGTAAGGATGGAAATGGGAAATGTGTGCCAGTAAACACTAAACTTTTGTTTTCTACACCAAGGTGAGTGAATAATTTCATGGTACAAAGCTGTAGGAGGAGAAGAAACTCCTGGTGCAAATCTCAGCACAAACCGTGGGGGTGTCAGAGGCAGAGGAGAGGCCTTTACTAGGTCTGGGTTAGATGTGTTGCTGTGACAATTT
>VXAV01002094.1:132749-147447 GCA_013399715.1 Alectura lathami | reverse complement strand
TTTTTTTTTTTTTTTTTTTTTTTTTTTTTTTTTTTAGAACTCTGTAGGGTGTATTGTGACATTTTATTGTTTTAATTCAGGCTGAAAAACAAACACTTGTGCCTACCTTTAAATCAGAGAAATTAACAATTTCATCTTAGGAGCTGGGAGGATAAAAAAGAAAAAAGAACGACTGAACCCTGTCTCAAAATGAATATTTTGGCTTAGGAGGTGGAACTTGATCTGGAACATCTGACTTTTACAGTTAGGCTAACAGATCTCAGTGTTTAGTGAATAATGGTGCCTGGTCTGTGGTTTTCCCTGTTGAAACATATGGGCATGTGCAGATAGAATCTGGCGTGTAGAGAGTATCTGGCTTACTGTCTTCTAAGGCCTCCTTGCCAAGTTATTTTCCCTTGCAATGAAAAGAAAGCAATAGAGGAAGTAAGGAGGGAAAATTGCTGAAATTATAGAGCAGTCAGCTAAATTTAAGGCCAAGGCAGGGTAGAAATGAAACTTTTTAATCATCTTGGAATCATGGAATAATTCAGGCTTACTGTTGAAATGGATCAGATTGCCAAGGGTTCAGCCCAGTGGAGTCTTAAAAACCTCCCAAGATGGAGACTATAAATTCTCTCTGGGCAATCTGCTCCAGTGCTGGACTATCCTCATACAGAGAAAGCTTTTCCTTATTGAAATCTATTTCAACTGATTTCTCGTTCCTACTATTTTCCCATTATGCAGCATGCACTTGCCCCTGTTGTCCTCTGTGTACTGGCAGGCTGCTTTCAGGTCCTGCTGAAGCTTTTTCTCAAAGCCAAGACAAGACCAGTGCCCTCATCCTCTGTTCAAGGGGTAAGCCCTCCAGCCTCCTCACTGTGCTGACAGCCCTCTGCAGAGCTTGCTCCAGGTTATCTACATCCTTCTTGTTCTGGGAGGGGGGCAGAGCTGAGTGCAGTATTCCAGACACATTAGTAGTAGTGCCAACCCAAGTGGAATACTAGTTTCCCTTGATATTACTGGCTGTGCTTCTACTGATGCAGCTTAGATGCTGTTAGCTGCCTTTGCTATTAAAGTGTGCTGCAGGCTCAGGTTGAGCTTGTGAAAAGAAAGACAATAGTTAATGTGAATATTTTGATAAGAGATGGAGTTAACCTAATTTTCTCCTACAACGTGGGAATTATTCCTGTTTACAAAGCAAGCCCTAAGGTTTTTTAATCTTCCTAAGATTTTTTTGATACTTCCATGCAACATCTTAAGATGAGCTAAGTGTTCAAAGGAAACAATTTCAGAGGTATGGTTTCTAGTGGAATGGAAAAAAAAATATATATATAAAATGGATACTCTGTAGCAGTTTGTACTCTAAATGGAAACATGTATCAAGTCAGGATGTTAGAGGAAATCCCTGAAAGAGCTGCCTGGGTACCTAGTCTGTGGTGTTAAAGCTGCAGGATACTGTAGTTGGGTTTCTCTGTTTCTGAGCTTTGACAGCAATATCCTCACCCGGCCTTTACAAATGCAGTCAGTTGTACCTGTTCTAAAAACAGGCAGTTCACGGAGAAATCCTAGACTTCTCATGCTGATTGTCTTTTAAATAGCTTCTTCGCGTTTATAAGGACTCATTGCTGGCTAGCTTGATGGCATGCTATTTCTGATTGCTGTGCGTCCTGTTGTCATACTGCTGCTTCTGTCTATACATGTGTATGGCCACTTACACTTTTCAACTATTTTTTCTGCAGAAGTAGCCTGCTTGTTTTATTTCAGCATCTAATGGTGTGTAGTCTCAGCTCGTTGAGGAGCCTCTTTGTTTTCTCCATGCTAACTTTATGGTATGGAAATGAGATTTGGCTTCCTGCTCGTTTTTCCTTGTGTTCTTGAAATTCAGACTGGTTGTACAAATAAGAGAGCTTTAGCCAGTTCAGGATGCATACACACAAGCAATAAATTCCTACTGTGTCTAAAAATTTACCTTTATCTAATGGTGTGGGGTTTTTTTGCCTGTAATAATTACACTGTGCATCCACATTCTGAGGTAGCTGGGTTAGGTTACAGCGTCTTAAAATTTTAATGCTTTCTTTGCTAAAGGAGCTGAGAAAATGCTTGCGGTGATGTTGCTGCTTGATCTTTGCTGGGTCTTTGAAATCTCTTCAGATCTGCTGAATTTGGTCAACTGAAACCCTTGCAAAGCTCAGCTGAGCCTGCTTCTCTGGTTATACCTGTGACAGCTGTATGTTATACAAGTTTTCTCAAAGAATCTGAGAGCAAATTAGCATTTAAATAACCACGTGTTCTTTTAAAATCTGTGTGCAGATGAAACTGTCTGCACGATCAGTATTTTTCCAAAGCATTGTTTTCATTTTCTTGATTTATTCACTGTATGGTTTATCTATGCATGAATTTTCCATTATTTATCTGATGACTTGTCTGGAAGATAGAGTATGTCACATAGGAAAAAGAATAAGTCTGTGAGGGCATAAAAAGTTGACTGCCAAACAGAACCTGAAAGTCGCTGGGTAATTCAGCATGAGAAAATCTCATCTCTTTCCTTTGTGTTACTCACATGGGTATCATGCTTAGTTTTTTAATATTGATGTCGTAAGTGTAGTGAATGAAACTTCTTGGGCAAAACTGGTTAGAACGGATGTTGCTAATGGCTACTGATATCACATAGGGCTGGCAGGACAGAAACACTAACTTTCAATAACTGTGAATGACATGAACAGAGTGCAATACGTTTTACGTTTTCCGTAAAATAATAGTGATTTTACTTGCGAAAAAATGCTTACTGGCTACATAGAAATGTCTTACCCTGTGGTGTATTAAAAATGGAGCTGCTCTTGAGTTTGGTTCAGGTTTTAGTGTGTCCTTTAAGATCTTTCTGTTGCTTCTCACAACACAATTTACAGGAAAGAAGTTTCCAAGTCAATGTATTAAATTGTTTAACTGCAGTAGTTTTAGTTCTGTTTTCCTTACCTAGTTCTTTTATTTTTTTTTTTTTTTTTTTCCTGAGCTCCAAATTTAACCGATGCTTGGTCATTCAAGGAGTTCTGAATTTTGTCTGCAAGTAGCTAGTATTATTCTTATAATGCTAAAAGTTGTGAGTGCTTTACTCATATTTTCAAATCTGTCTATTTTATCATCAGTATTTCCAGTGAGAAGTCTGCAGACACTTTGTTTTTGGGCTGGGAACCACTTGTTTATGTACAGCTCTCTTGAAGAGCTTTTCCATCTGCGTAGTAGATTTATGAGAACATGCTTTGGTATTTGCTACGAAATTTCTTGCTCTGACACTGGTATGCATGATTGGTGTCTTTCTGTTCCATGTGGACTCTGCCTTGTGCTGATGTCCATTTACTGGTAAATAGCTTTTCCATCAGTTTGCATTAAAGTGCACATTCTGGCGTTTGTGCTTGCCTGAAAGTGAATGTTGGGAGACGTCTGCAGACAGCTGCCAGGCAGGGCTTCTCTTCCAGTTGGTGGTGTGCTGGCAGGTGAAGGGCGCTAGTGTAGGTCGTTCTGCTTTGTGCAGGGGATGTCAGTGGAGTGCTTGTTTTCTGTCCCCTCTGCTCAGAAGTGCTTAGTGATACTCACAATAAGCAGTTTGATCTATGAAACCTCAACCAAGAAATGACTCTTCCTACTCCCTGACTTGGTCTCTTCTTGCACAGCTCCTAATCTGAAGAGTCAGTCTGAAGTTATGCGCCTTTTGTGACAAGGTTAATAGGCTTGGGTCTTGTTAAAAGGTGATGGTGAGTGGGAAGGGAAAAAATGGCATGGCAAGGATCCTTAGTTCTAAAGGATTCCCAAAGAACACAAGAATTAGAAGAAAGAGGGGAGAGAAGAAAGTGACCCTGAATAAGTCAGTTGTAGCCAGGATTAGACTGCAGAAGCTTGATCTTACAGCAAGATGGCTGAGAAATTTGAGTGATGAGAAAGTGTCAGTGAATTTTGCTCTTGATACACAGGGTGTGATGGGCTGACAGAGCTCGTGTGCA
Source organism: Alectura lathami (assembly GCA_013399715.1). Lineage (NCBI taxonomy): Eukaryota > Metazoa > Chordata > Aves > Galliformes > Megapodiidae > Alectura > Alectura lathami. The sequence goes on along the minus strand of VXAV01002094.1, from coordinate 143,473 downwards.
GCATTGGGAACTCCTAAAGTTAAGTTTGTGCAAGAAACATACACTATGAAGATGGGCTGAGAGAGTTGGGGTGGCTCAGCCTGGAGAAAGCTCCAGGGGGACCTGACAGTGGCCTTCCAGTACCTGAAGGGGGCCTGCAGGAGAGCTGGGGAGGGACTCTTTAGAAGGGCATGGAGTGACAGGACAAGGGGTAATGGCCACAAACTGGATGAGGGGAGATTTAGGCCGGATATTAGGAAGAAATTGTTTACTGTGAGGGTGGTGAGACACTAGCACAAGTTGCCCAGAGAGGCTGTGGCTGCCCCCTCCCTGGCAGTGTTCAAGGCCAGGCTGAATGGGGCTCTGAGCAACCTGGTCGGGTGGGAGGTGTCCCTGCCTGTGGCGGGGGCGTTGGAACTAGGTGATCTTTAAGGTCCTTTCCAACCCCCCTGCCATTCTGTGATTTTGTTCGTGGGGTATCCCGCATGCGTTGAGCTATGTGAGTGTTTTTTTCTTCTGAGAGGAAAGTTGTATCCACTTAACTGTTGCTTTGCTTGTCTGTTTCCTGAACTCAGAATTTTTACAGTTCTGCGTTGAGCCTTATATCCATCTGAAAGTTGCATGTTTATCCCACTGCAGTGGGAAGCTTCACCTAGGTGTTCGTAGCAGAAATGCTTCTCAAAGACAGTGTGAATCTCTGGCTTGATTTTGACACACAAGGTAAAAGTCCTGGTCTTGATGGCTGGATGGTACAAGATTTAACTTGACATCCCATTTAAGCTGAACTGAGTTATTTTTCTTGCTAGCATGTGATCAGGCTTTTCTTGCTTAATGATCTTTTTTTTTTTTTTTTAATTTAGAAATGAGAAAATTACTTCCCTGTGGCCTCCTTTTCTCCCTAGTCCTATAAATGCACCATCTGTCTGCAAAATGTTTAATTTTAGGAATAAGAGATTCCTTATTTCCTAATCTTTTTTTTTTTCTTCCCCTAGTGTAAAATATGGCAGAGTCAGGGAGTCAAGTGGAGTAAAACTGCAGATTTTTTCTGCTTTTATATCTGCTGAGGAGAAAATGTCATTGTTGTTCTTGGACTCCCCAGCTATCTTGAGCTGAAGCTTGCCAACCGATATATGATACTGTTCAACATGTGGTGCTTCTGCTGTAATGTCTGTGCTCCCTAAGCCTCCTGCCACATCTGCAGAGTTAGACTTGGATTGAGAGATTCGTTTGAAACAAAACTGGCTTTGTTTTAGGTTGAGAGACATTTTGAAATGTGTACACCTCATTCAAAGTCACGATCTAATCATGACACACACCTGTGGATAAACTGGACTTTTAAAATGTCATCGCGTGTGCAGCAGCTGAGGCTGGCGTGGGTCGGAGGTGACCGTGGCAACTGGGGGGCTGCTGCCTGTGCCGTGCTCTGGGCAGCAGGCGCCTGGGGAAGGGGCAGCTGGTCTCGAGGCCCTTGGTAGTCTCTGACAAATTGAGCTGTATTGTTCCAGATGATGTGATGTGAAGAATGGCTCTTTGAAGGATGGAGAAGGAGAGAGAGCAGTCTTGTACTAGTGCAATGCATACTAGGGGCTGCTTGGATTTGGTTTTGGAACTGTTTTTAAACTGGAAGGGAATAGTGAGAGTGCTCTGTGTAGATACCTAGAATGTTTTAGATTTGTTTGCTGACACAAATTTGAATCAGTTGGGCTAGTTGTACATCTTGGGCTAAACACAAAATAACACAGATGAGATTTTAAGTTTGAAATTGACTATTGATATTGTTTTCAAAGTACTTCACTGTGTATGTAACAAAGGTGAGAGGGAGACCTAATAGGAGAAGATAACAGAAACAGAGTTAACTAGTTGCTTCCCCATGCTCTCTGTGCTGAATTAATATAATAAGGTTCTTATCTGTGTATGAAACTGCCAGTTTAGCGTTTCACAGTGCACAGACAGGTTTTTGTGTCCAAGTGTTTGACTTTTCCCAGCTGTGCTAATTAGGCTGAGAAGACAATGCTTGTGCATACAAGCTTTGCTTTGTCACTGTGTTACAGCATTACAAAAGGAAATGAAATTCCAGGTTAATTCGACTCCCAAAATAGCATTTCTCTTGCAATATGCATTACTCTTTCCTTGCCACTTTCTTCTCTCCCCGTTCTACATGGAATATTCCATTCATTACTGACTAAGAAATCAGTTGTTTTGCAGTCTGCAAATGCTGAAATGATGCTAGAGAAGAAATGTTTGCTTGCAACCATTCCTATTTTTGAACAAAATCTTCATTTTAGAAATTGTGACCAGCTAAGGGAAGCTGAATTGAGATCTTTTTGCTGTAAAGTAATTTTGTATTGCATTTCATCAAATGATTCCCTATGACTCTCATGTGTTAGGTAATCCGGAAAGAGGAGTATGTGAAACAGAATATGAGGAGGCACTTAACTGGTATGGAATAAGATTTGACATCTTTTGTAAGATATTTTCAAGGATAAGTTTGAGTTTTTCAGATATAGATAGTCAAAATAGGTTAAGAATCTTTCATGAAACTTAAAGCATTTGCATTTTAGCTTGCTCTCTTCTTTTCTTCATGTTATTTCTACCTCTGAATGAATCCAAAGGGAAACCTGGCACACATTCTGCTGTTCTGACTATTCAATGTGTGCTTTTTCTCATGTGAGGTGATGTTTAGCTGTGATTGAAAATAAGCCTTTCAAATGTTTGGAAAAATACCTGCTATGCGGAGACAATGGATTGCTTATGCATTGTAACAACAAAGGTAAGATTATGAAGCTTTTGATTAATGCCTGTGAAAAGTTCTTGAGCTTTTCTTTCAATTTTGCCTAACTGTAATGAAAATGTCTTGATGGTTTTCTAGTGTGGATATTTAACTTGAAATGCACCGATTGCAAAACTAAATTCCATAGTTGTTGCTAAGAACAGTGACAGATCATAATTCTTCTGGGAGCTGATTATGCATGTTGAAAAACTCGTGTGTAGCAGAATGGTGAATTTGTTTTTGTCATTTTGGAGTAAGATTCTTTCCTATAAAAACTCACTCTTTCTAAATATGCTAAAATAATAATTTGCTTTTTATTTTGTAATGCAGAATCTTTCACATAAGCTTAATCAGGACATGTTTAAAATATTCATCAAGAGAAATGATGGATCTAGGAAGTCCTGCTAGGGAAGGATATATTTCCATATGGTCTGTAATCTGGAAGTCTTGCTGCTTTGTGATGAAGACGCCCAAATAGCTTAGTGTCGTTACTTCTGTGCTAGGGTGAAGCTTTGTGATTGTTTTTAGTGCAGTCCACTTGTAACTGCTAAAGGTAAAATCTGATGCATAAACAGAAAGTATGTGAGTGGTGTGCTCACAAAATGTGGATAGACTGAGGCTTTCTTTTGTTTGTTTTGTTTTTAGTGTTTTAGAAATTCTTTTTTTTTTTCTTGTTGTTTGTAAACTGTTGTTCTGTGTTGTTCCCTTTTCCCTGATGTTCAAGTAGCTGCAGGCTTAATTTCTTTAACAACCTACTCGGACTTTGGGCATTATTTTTAGGTAACTTGAGACAAAGTAACTTGTTCATGCCAACCTCCTTCTTGAGGAACAGAATAAGACTAAACATGTTTAAGAATATTGCATGTGTTTAGGGATGGACTTTATAAAATGCAAAATGAAGATGTTTATGGGTCTTTTTGACAGAAGGAAACATAGACTGATAGGGATAGGTGAGGTTACCTTGTCTGTCACCAGCAAAGGAGTATTCCAGTCCAAGCTATTGGTGTTTTGGAAGTGAAACATACCCCTGAAAATCACAAATTTGATAATTTCAGTAATATTTCAGTAATTTTTGGTGTTAGGGCACTACTACTTTTAAATATTACCTTTGGTACAGCGAGATTGGGATCAGATACTAATTCCTTGACTTTGGTGTGTCGATGAACCTTGATTTTCATGCATGTATGTTAATAAAAAAAAAAAAAAAGTAAAAGAAGGGGAGAGTGCTGTCATCTTTATCACTGCCTTTTGTGCATTTATGTACCTTCCCTTATATGCTTGCTTAAGAGCAGAAAAATAGTCCATACAGAAAGTTAAGACAGTTGAAAACTTATTCTGGAAAAAACAAACAACAACAACAAACCCACATTGTTTTTCAGTCAGCCTAGCCATATGAGAGCTAACGCTTAAGGTTGTTCACAGAAATGCTGCATGGAAGACATCAACCTTCCTCCAGCAGAAGTCTTAAGGCTTGCTGAGGCTGATCATGCATTTCCACCTGGAGCTACCACCTCTTTGTCCTTCCTGTCTGTAACATAGTGCCTGGCATCTTCAGCTAAAGCTGTTTATTTAAAGTGGAACTTGTAAAAGGACTGCTTCCCTGTGAGCGTCAGAGCATCTGGTGACTTGAAAGCTGCAATCCAGTCAAAAATCCATTCCTTACTGTTGTGTATGAATCTGCTTCTCTGGTGTAAAGGAAGATGAATGTATATGACATTTGAAATCAGCATTAAACAAATGTATGACAGGATTAGAAATATTGTTAAATACTTCCACTTCTCCTAACTGAGTGGGGGAATATTTGAAACAATTCATTACTACTTTTTATTTCAGTGTAACAAAGGATTTGAGGGAGATGAATTTTCAAATGAATTTGAGAGATCTTTCTTAATTTGATATTTGATTGTTCTGCTGTACGTAATTCAGAATGAAGTTCTGTTCGCGATGGGCAAATCTTTGCATAAAGGAGTCCTTAAACTACTTTGTTTTGAAAGTTTATCTGGTTTGTTTGGCACTAATCTAGTGCAAAGAATTCTGATTAATACAGGGCTTTTTTTCTCTCCTTATGTGGGCACATTTGGTTTGATGTAGGTAGGCAGATTTGCATCACTGCAACCATGGATACTATTAAGAGCAGGCACGTGGGCTGTGCTTACAGTAATGATTTTATTTAAGTAACAGCTTTAAATGAGTGCATGACACTTAAAACATGAATATGAAAAATCATTAATTTTTCCAGAACAGCAGTTTTTGAGCAGTCTTTCTTAGCTTGCTTGTTCAGTAGTGCTCTTCCAGTAAAATAGTTGAATTTAATCAAATGATTTTAAATTTCTTCAAATAATATTTCTAGTAAGACGGTAGTATGAAAGAATGATTCATTTGTACAGTTTTTGTTTTGAAACACTGAGAAGCATAGTGCTTTGGACACCAGAGCACCACCTGACCAGTCCAGTACCTCGTTTCTGACAGAAGCCAAACTGTGGTATCTTGGGAAGGGGCCGAGCATAAGTGATCATCTGCTTAGTTCTGAAGAGAAAGGTGAAACTAAAAGCTTAAGGGACACCACAAGTGCTGAATAGCAACACCCTTCAAAGATGGCACATGTAAGTGAACTTCATTTTGCCAGTATTTCTTGCCTTTCCTAAAAAACAAATAGATTTCCAAACATACTGGATTGCATGTAGATCATAGTTATCTGCTGAGCCAACTGAGTAGTGCAGATAAGGCCCTGCTTCGGTGTGCCATCTGCTTGTAGTGTGGAGGAAATGTGTGCAGAATCAGTCATCATAAAAACTTTGGGGAAGTAAAAAAAAAAAAAAAAATCAAAAACAAAACCCTATACATCACAGTAATGTTGGCAGTGTCAGCAGATGGTATGAAATCGCTACTGTATGTACTCCTGCAGTATAAAGCAGTGCCAGGGAAACAGCTGCCCACAAGGATAGCAGGTAGGTGTCAGAACCAAGGATGGCTGCCTGCAGACTAAAGGCTTGGCTGACTGGCATTTGGAATAGATGAGGTGTGCTGCTAAGAGTAAGGAATATATGCTGTGGGTGGACTTAAAGGGTATCTGACAAAAATGATGAGGAATACAAGCAGAGAATACTGATCTTGTAGTCGTATGGGAGAAATGACATCCCTGCTGCAGGTGTTCGTTGCAGTCATGAACAAGGGCTTTAAAGACTGCTTGAATTTTTACTGCTCAAATTGGACTTCGGCTGGCTGTCACTCTAACTCTTACATAGCTAGCAAAGATGTCCAGAGCAACATGAGACAGCATGAAATGGGTTAAATCCAGAATATGTAACTAAGGAACTTTAAAAACAAACAAACTGTGTTTCACATTCCATGGATGGAACTGAAGGGTGACTTGTGTGAGTTCTGGAAGTGGATAGGTTTGAAGCTGATGAGATGAGTGAAGACACCAGGAGTGAGAGAGAAGTTGAAGATGGCACAGAGTGACAGTGACGGAAATGGTGTAGCGACCTGATAGATAAAATCTGAAAAGCGGTATGAGGAATGCTTGAAGAAAGGCTAAGGCAAATCATTAGGAAAAAGCTTGTCTTACTGTACATCAGTTACAAGGACTTAGTAAGCTTTATGCATTTAACTTCTTTTTAAAGGGATTTTCCAGATTTGTCATCTTTCAGTTAACATGGTACTCTACCAGCTGCCAACACTTGGGCCAGGAAATCCTTGAGTGAGAGGCAATTGCCCTGTACTCAGTACACTTGGGTGGCTCTTTTATATGGACATGTCTGTCTCACCACAATGCACACAAAGTACAGGACAAAGGTATCAGTCTGCTATGTGCTTCATATGCAGGGTATTCCTAGAGATAACCTGTTCACCTGTTTGTTTGTTCTTTCTAGATGACTGTATTTAGAAATTGTAACTCTGTCATTTCATCAATAAACTTCAAGTTACTACAATTGTGTGTTTTTTCAGGCAGACCCATCAGTGAAGTTAGTATTTGTTCTAGTTTGAGTGATTGAAGAAATGGGGTGGTTGGACCAACACCCAGTGTGTTTATGTGAAGCTGGTTAATATTTCCCGAAGCTCTTAAATCTTTTTGTTTGTACTTATTTCCACCACAAATAACTGACAAATGATTTACGTCCAGATATTGTATGTGTTCTGGACATGTTTGATTAAGAGCTGACTGAAGAGCATCATGGCTGTAAAGTATCAGCATTTCCAGCACTGGCTCTGAGACCATGGTGTGGAATATCTTTAGTTTGGAGGAGATGCTGAATGCAGCAGTGAAAAAAGGGAATAACTTTCTGAAATCAATCCTCTGTAAAAGACCCCTTCAAGGCATTTTGTGAACTCCCTCCTGGAACTGTCTGAGTTCACTTCAGAGGAGCTGGTCATCTCAACTTGAATAATATTTAGGTAGGATTAATGGGAGTTGATTCCTAATCAGTTTTTCTTTGCAGTCCTTGTTTGCTGTGAGAGAAGAATTCAATCTGTAGCTTCAGGTGTGACAGTGGCATGATGTATCAGATTGCTGCAACCGAGAGTGCTCCCATCTCCTTTAATGCTCATGTGCTAAGAAAGCCAGTAGCATGTAACATGCTGTTATGCTGGCTAGTGAGTTAAAGCAACTCAGGGAAAAGTCAAACAGTGGAGCTACAAAAAGATGCATGCTGAATAGAGAGTTGGGATGGATCAAGTAGTTAAATTGGCCCAGCTACATCTGAAAAGGCAGGTAAAATGGTAGGGCTTAACAGCTCAACATTTCTGGAATGAGAAGGGAAGGAGAGCAGCCATCCTCTCTTCAAGAGAGGCTATATTTTTGGTTGTCTTGGCTGCTGCTCATGAATCTGGACCCTCAGAGTGAGCAGCTCTGGCACAGTTCCCTGTTGTAATGAAAACAGTGGGAGAAAGGAGTGGGTGAATGAATATAGGGTTGTTCATAGTTGGGCATATGGTCTCCAACACACTTCCTTCAGTAGACAGAGGTATTTAGAATTCTTCATACCAAAAAATAAACCCACAAAAAAAGACACTTCAACCCCTCACTCAGAAAAACCTCTCAAAGAATCTGAGCAGGGTTTTCTCTTGCTAGAAGTGAGATTTCAGGGTGGCTGAACTCACTGGCTGATTTTTTGTGTATGCTAGAGCCAGTTCTGTTTTATAAGCTGGCACAGCACTTGGCTTTGCAAATGCAGTCAGTTGCACCAGGGCTTTTTTAACGTGAGGCTTGTTTTTCTTTTCAGAGTTTTTTTTATTTGATGCTTAATCATAGCCTGATATATTGTCAGTAGATATTACTCATACTTTCCTAGGTGGTAATAACTTTTTTTTTTTTTTGAGGTGATGGTTGTTTGAGTACCAGGCACTGCCACATCCTGTGCTTGGAGGAGGGAAGGACATGCTTTAATGAAATTCTGATACTTAGTGGCAATGTAACTGAGGGCTACTGTCATAAAGGTCAGTGTGGGCAGATGTCATCAGCATTCTCTGAACCTATCTGAATGCCCAGCGGAGGATGGACAGTCCACAGGGCATTTTAGTGACACTCATTGCCTGGAGCAGTGATTCCTTTGCTTCCTTTGTGTGTTCTCTAGCAGTAGGTTTACTTGTGCCCACGTACCTTGTAACAAATGCTGAGGACACTTTCTACTTCCTCATCTCAGCAAGGCTGAGTGTGCCAGCCACGGTTTAGGTCTGTCTCAAGTGTGCTGTGAGGTGAATGCTCTGCAGTGAGTTGCCGCTCATCACCATGGCATATTCTTTAATATTGGAAGCAGGCAGTGTGTGAGAGTTGCATTTTGCTGCCTCTGCTGGTGGTGCCTTTATTGTCTGGTGCAGTCAACACCCCTGAGAGATGCTATGCTGCTGTGTTGAGATGTGTGCGTGTGGTGATGTGCAAGCTCAGGACCTTTCCTCTTGGACGCGCTCCAGAGAATTCTCTGCCGTGTGGGTGGGCTGGCCCAGTGTGGCAGTGGTTAATCTAGAACCGAGCAGTCATGCTTCTCGCCCTCTTGCTCGTTTTTTTTTTTGTTTTTGTAATAACTCTGAAGTCCCTGGAGTGTTATAATGATGAACTTAGTGCATTTTTCTTTCATAATTAGTAGACATCTTCTAACTTTTGTATACTTACTATCTCTTGGGAAATACACAGCAATTCCAAGTAGTGCATGTTAGGCTTGTGGTATATTCCTGTATCTCTTTATTCATCTTTTACCTGAAAGTGACCTTTTTTATTCTTCCGTTGTTTTTTTTTTTTTTTTTAATTACTAAAAAAAAGACAAAACCCCAAACCACAACGAAACGTGTACACACACACCCCTTTCCACTGCTCTCTAATAACCATTTAGTTCTTTTTCAAGAAGCTGAAAGTAGGACTGTTTTATTACATGAAGCCTTCTTTTACCTGCTCCTTTCATCTTCCTTCAGCCCAAGTAAACAGCTAGTGAAGGCTTCAGCTGGCCACTGCTTTTTGAATAAGTGGGACTCTGTCTGTTAGAACAATTCCAGAACAATTCCAGCTTAGTGATCCATTAATAATAGATGAATCTTTAAAGCTGTTTGTAGAGAACTTGGAAATAATCATCATCACTTGTCTGGTGAGATAGGCACCAATTTCCCTATTTTCTTACTTCCTACTAGGTTGTTTACAGTATTTCATGTACACAGCTGATGTTATTCAAGTAATTGAAATCCAGGGGAATGCAGAACAGTTTGAGGTTGGGCTATGGAAGTAGCATGGTCTTTACAAATTTCCTCCCGATCTTTATTTTAATTGGTTGTGAAATAGTCCTTGGAGACCATCTGGGCACCTTAGGGAGATGGAGAAGTACTGTATCACACAGTGTTCCATAATTGCCACTCTGAGTTGTGGGAAGAAAAGTGGAAGATCTTGTCTCGACTGGAATGGGAATATGTTTCCAAAATACAAAGATAGCAGTAACTGCTCCAATGGGATGTTGGAACAAGAACAATGAGAGTTCAGCCAAAATAAATTCAAGCTGCAAATCAAAAGATTCCTTGCTGCTAAAAGTAATTAGTTCAATAGAAGTCTTTTGGAGTAATAATGTAGATAACATTAGCTCATTATGGTGGAGTCGGATAATTTAAAGATCGTATGAGGTTGTTTATTAGGAATTCAGGTCAGCAGAAAAAAAAAACCTTTCACTTCGCATAATTTTGAAGGAAAAGTATCAGATGGGGTAGTGGACCCCAAAATAAAGGTTCTTATTCATCTAAGATCATGCAAATACTTCATAGTTTGATCTAATGTAACCTTCCTGTCAAAAGGATCGTTAAAGTAGGCATCTGATAATGCCAAATGGAAAGATAACTACAAAACAGGATTATTTCAACTTCCAGAGTAGTCATTGGCAATTTTAGAAGCTTTTACTTTTTCTCCTGTTAATTCTAATATTCCTTTATAGATTTGTTCAGAGAATGAAATCAAAGTAAGAGTTCTTTTGCATCACTAGTGCACTGCTATTTCTTGACAGTATGTTGGAGAGATTTTTGTCAGTAGGTTGTGAATATAATGAAGGAAATAAAAAAAAAAAAAAAACTGTCAGAATTAGATCCTCTGACTTTGATTTTACTTCAATTCTGATGCTTGTATGACTAGGCTGTGAAGTGTACAGTGAAGACTTCAGAAAATGAAACAGTTTACTATTGGCTGTCTTGTATTTTACAGCCTTACTTTTAAACGCTGGTAGCAGGCACAGAAACCCTTTCGAGTGGAGAAATGCTGCCCTCTAGTGTTTTTCTTGAGGTCAAGCAAGAAGATGTGAATATCTGCATTTTGGAGAACTTGGCATGGCTTTCTCAGCCCTGCAAGATTTGAATTATGAGCAGACTCTTTTGAAAGGTAGGGAAGAGTGTAGGAGTGCATTATTAGGTTATAGGGTACAGAATTAAGTTGTCGGTTTGCTGATCATGAAAGTCTGACATCTTGGTTGATACTTCGCTTTTTTTTTTTTTTTTTTTTTAATTTTCCCATTAG
>VXAV01002094.1:79245-129988 GCA_013399715.1 Alectura lathami | reverse complement strand
TCATCCCAGCCTTTGAGTCTTTTTGTACTTGCTTTTGCCCTTCTGATTCTTTCCCTTGTCTTTCTGGGTCAGGAGTGAGCGAATGGCTGGGTGGGGGCTTACCTGGCAGTTGGGGTCACCCCAGCACAGGCTGTTTCTGGACATGTTCAATATGGCTGAAGTACTGCAGTACCCCCTTGGTTTTAGGGATTTTCTAGCTGTGTTCTACTCTAATCAGAGTACAGTGTATTCAGAATAGAGTCAAATCTATTCAGAATAGTCACTATTTTCCGTTTTTCTTTTTTTTTTTTTAATCTCACAAAGATGTTAGCAATATAACCAAATTCTTTTTCAGCAGTGACTTCAGCAGAGGAAGTTGGGTAGAATTCCATCTAAAGGGAAGAAAAAGGCCACAGCGTTTCTATCTCTTGCATTTGCATCCTTTTTATTGGGTCAAACTTGAAGTTTCCAGAAGGAAATTTGTACTGTCCAAGTAGGAAAAAATGCATTGAATTTTGGATTTCATAGCAGTAAGACTAAATTCTGTAACTTCTAATTCTCAGGAACTTCTTCTGTGGAAACTGAAAATGTAAAGGTGTGCACCAGGAGGGCTAAAATACTTCCAGACTTCAGGAGCTAAGTGGAAGAGGTTCCTCTCTGGGTTCTTTCTCTGATATGACATTAGACTCTTCTGTTTTGGACTAAAGAGAACTCCAAAAACAAGTTTATTGTAAAACGCTCATAAAGATGGTCAGTAGTTGTGAAAGAAAGTATTCTTGCGTGTGTCCTGGGTAGCTTATCAAGGCTTATGAAGGACCTCGTCAGAGTGATGTCCCAGATCTGTCTTCCACTTAGCAATTTAAGACTTCGAATAAACTGGGAGAAAATGGCAAACACCTACTGAAAAGCTTCTATTCATAGCACCTGTTCTGGGCTTAAATGCCACTGCAGGGCAAGTTTAAAAAAATTGGTGCTATTAGTCAAATTCCTCTTTCCAAAACAGCATTTCACCTTTTCTCTGAAGTTAATGGGGCTGTTTTACATGAAATTTTGGAAACTTAAGAGGCAATTTGCTTTTTTTTCCCCAGAAATGTTTTTTTTCCTGTTGGTGTATGTTTTGTTGAAACAATGCAAAGGATCCTGTGTGTTTTTTTTGTGCGTGTTCAGCGATGACTGTGTTGAGCATGTATGGGTCAGTTGGAGTGGGCACTGCAAATTTTGTATACGAGTGTGAAGCTCCTTAAGAAGGCCAGATGCACATCGGTGTTCCAAAGTGAAGGTACAGCAGTGGCTGCAAGTTTAACTCCTCCAAACGCGTTTACCTGCTGAGCTGACAAAAAGGTGCTTCTGGGATAGGAATAGCTAGCTGCCAGAGTCAACCTTTACAAGGGGAATTTTCAGGTCTCGGTGTTTCTGGTAAGTAAACCTGTTTGCCTGTAAGTATTGTGCAGGTGATTTTTTGGCAATTTAGAGCATGCAGAAACAAGCAGTGCATTTCTTGGCTGCTTTCTCAAAATCGGTTTGGATAGTCATCTCTTATTTCAGGGACTAACAACAGTGAAGCCAAAGAGTTTCATGGATGCTAATGGATGCAGTTTGCACTTGACATCAGTTATGAAACCAGTGTTCAAATTTCGTTCACCTTATAGAAATTGCTTACAAAATTACTACTCCTTGAGTGAGGAATAGAGTTACAGCCATTGCTGCAGAGCTCTCTGTTAATATGAGGTAATCTTAAGCCGGTATCCTCACTGCTTCACATAGACTAATTTTGGACTTCTGTGTATTCTTTCAATACTATATGTGCTAAGATTATGAGGAAAATAGGTTAAAATAAGTTTATTAGATTTAATTACTTCTAATGCTAAAAAAAGTCTTTTTTAAAAAAATTGGATTATACTAAGCCTCCTGGAAGTATACCAGTTCAAGGTGTACTTGAGGAGAAGAGGGACCTAACTTAGAGTCCTGCCCGACTGACAGGTCGCTGAAGGGATACCTAGGGGATGTATTCTTTTTGAAGAAGTATGAGTGTTAGTGTAGTCGTTTCCCCTTGGTTTGGCATTCTGAACAGGTGATGCATTTGCCAGGTTTTACCTGCACTTCACCATGCTATTTAAAAGCTCCAGGTCCTGCTTCTTATGAGGTTGTTGGCTCTTAACCTGTATGGTATGAGGATATGAGGTGGAACATGTGGACTGATGAAACAGGTCCAGGAATGTCATCAGTCAAGAGTAGCAGGCAAATGCCAAACAGAAATATTAAGTTCCTGAAAGGATTGTAGTGCCTTTTTGATGCTGCATATTTTTTTCTCTATATCCAATATTCATATTGCTCAGGAAGTGTTGGAAGTAACAGCTTTCTTACTTCATGATAATAACAAAATTGCTTTTGCTTACTAATTAAAGATCTTAATGATCTTGGTATTTTTATTGGACACATGGGAGCCGTACATGAAGATGGGTTATTGCTAAGTAAGCATTCAAAAGAAACTTGAAATAAGGGCAATTCATTTTTATTGAGTATTTCCATAAGCATGAAAAGTAATCCTTAGTGTTATCACTTAGCATAAACATCAGTTTTTAAAGGTTTTGAATTGATTTCTTTAGATTTCTTTATATATAAAACTGTCACTTCAACATTCTTATAGTATCAGGTGGAACCCTCCTGTACAAGAAGAGTTCAGGTTTTTGTTTTTCTGTGTTCAGTGAATACTGATCTGTTCTTGTTCTCACTCATGGCAACATTAGAAAGAAATACTGATGCCGTATCTTGCAGTCTCCCAGTTTAAAAACTGTTGGTTTACATCATCGGCATGGAAACAGGGCTCGGTCTGGAGCTCAAATTGTATGTGAGAGCACAAAACAGTCTGAGAGATTGGGAGAGAGTACTGTGAAATAAGGAGTTAGGGGAGTTAGGGCCACGTTCTTCTTATCAGTGGCATGATGTGTTAATCGATTTTTTTTTTTTTTTGTTTTGACATGTTAATCCAACTTCCAATAGGAATTGGAGCAACAGTTAAATGGGGATATGTANGGTGTTTGTAATTGTCTGTATCTCAGGAAACTTTATGTTCACAGCTGCACATTTAAGATGTCTTTTGGTTTCACTTGTTAAAAATTATTTGCACTCTTTATAGTTAAGTCTCAGGATTTAGTCAGCGGACTATAGTTTAACCTGACAAATGTAAATATTGTATTTTTTGGCCTTTGCATGACAAAATACAGTACTCTAAAAAATTAATTTCCTATGAAGATCAAGACAATTTTGCCGTGTAACCAATGTATTTGCTTATGGCTGCAAAAACATGGCTGAAAGATTCAGATGTTTTATGTGGTCTTCATCAACAACGTAGATGTAATTGCCTGAAGTGACTTAAGCGTTCTCCTCTTTCATATTTTTCTGATGGAATCCTTTGTAGATGTGCAGACTATATCTTCCCCTTATTGATTCTTCTATGCCCATGGCACATTAGAGCTTAGTTTCTGCATTGCAAAAAGCTATTTGTGCAGCACTCGAGAGCTGCTTTTGCCCTTCGACTTTGTCATGAAGTTGCCATGCATTTGGCTGTGTATTTCAGCAGCAGTAATACAGTTACAGTGTGATTAGATGTATGGAAGTAAGCTGCCCTGTTGATCTGTAGCACAGAGCAAAGGTGGTGTTGTGATGGAGGAGCATTCCTGTGTTCTTGGTGGAACAGGCAGTACTTGGCTGTTTTCTTTCCCTTTGTGCATTTTTTCCTTTCTCGTGGGTGGCATTTCAGTTTATCTTCGTCTTTGTCCTAGTTCTTCAGACAAGAGACTGCAAGCTGTGACCCCCCAGCCAGCTGAAGGGAAATAGAAGGCTTTTTCAGGTTCTTCAGATCTTCCGCTATACTTAAGACTGCCCTTGGATTTAAAAATACATGCAAGAAACACACAGGAAATGTGTTTATGTGTACGTGTTCTTTATTGTTCCATGATGTTTAACCAGAGTGCATGAGATTTTTCCTTTGGTCCTGCCACTGTTGCAGTCCATGCATGCAGATGGCAATGCCTAAGGTTGTTCAGTGAAAAAGTGTAGGTCATGGCACGTGGTGGGAAGAAAGTGGTGCTCGTTAGTATGGGAATGCTGTTGTCTGTAGTCCCTGCATCTTCTACCAAGAGAGAGGTCCTCATGCAAATGAAGTTTATTTTGAGGTTTACTGTGGGTTGAGTTACTCGTTTTTCTCTAGACATCTTGCCTTAGTTTTGGTTTCATCAGTCTGCGCATTCATTTAAGGATTACTGTCTCCAGTATAATTCATGGAGCTGCTTGTTTCTGAGCTGTAAGTGTGGGTGTCAACTTTTCCCTACATTACGCTTTCTCCCTCAAGGGGTGCTCTTCAGGTGAACCAGATGAAGTAAAAGGGAGGTGACAAAAGACTGCTACAGATGTAAACTTAGGTTTACAGTCACAACCCAAAGGAGGAGAGCAGACATCCCTGTGAGCAGGAAGTGCTTGCTTTTTTTTTTTAAGTATCATTGAGAGTAGAAGTTCAGAAGAACATTGAGAACAGAAGATATGGCTTACTATTATTTGATTTTTTTTTTTGCAAAGGTTTGTTAGCTTTCAGTACAAGAGAAGAGATGTCACAGAATGTGTTTAGAAGAAATTCTGTAATGCAAAGTTAAATATAAATACACTAAAATCTTGCAAGGACCCTGATACTTTTTTTTTTTTTTTAAACAAAGAAGCGGTTTGAATCCTTTTAGATCAAAGCCTGTAACAACAACACCAGAGCCATATTATTTAAAAAATAAATCGTCTTAGACAACAAACAACAAAAATCTTGAGGAGACCATAACTGTATTTACTTCAGTTCTAAGGAAAAAAAGACTTATTTCTGCAAAGTTTTTTTTCCCAAATTTCACTTCAGTGCTGTCGTACCTACATTGATGGATAGTACAAATTATTCATGATGTCCTAGAGACAACTGGGGAAAAAAACTCTGCTTCTGATTTCATTGTGTTGAAGTTGGAGAACATTTGTGTTTTTCTGCTTCTGTTTGTTTATTGCTTTTGTAGTCCATTAGGAGTTTTACTCAGCAGTTAACACTTCTTCACGTGTCATTAACCTTGAATTTTTAATGTTAGAAAATGAGGATTAAATATCCTGTAGCCATTCACTCTGTGCTCTGCTGATAGCTCCTTCAAAAAGCTAGTGCAAATTGCAGGTCAGCAAATTCCCTGCTGCTAAGCTTTCAACTTCCCTGATTTTATAATTATGCACATCTGATTTTAAAAGGGATTTTCACATGCTCACTGGTGCAGTGCGAAAGCACCTTGCAGGAAGCGTTGGGCTGATCTCTGTCAGGCCGTGCAACGAGTCCCTTGCTGCAACATCTTGCCCCTCCCCTAAGCAACCAGCACACACCGAGCATCGTGGCTTTGCTGGAGTTGCTTCTATTTTCATGGAGGAGGAGATCGCAGACCTTGCACCGCAGCAGGTGGAGCTGCCGTGGTGGATCTAACCCTGGGGTCTGGCTGTGAGGATCCGAGTGTTACTTGGGGCCGTGGTACGCTTGTCACCTCAAGCTGACGCTAATGTAATTACATGTAAAGCTGGCTCGAACGTTTTAAAAATGGACACAGGATTTCTTTGCTTTTTTTAAAGATCTGGTTTCTAACATGGAGCGAAATTTTTCCTGAAGGATTCCAGCTATTTTATATAAAGGCTTATTTTTGAACACTATGGACATAGAATAAATGTCAAAGACAGGCAGCAAGCAACGCTTACAGAGGCATTTTTCTGGAATCTCAGTCGTGGATCGATTGAAGTGCACAGGGTCTGAAAAAATGTCTCCTAGCATAAAAAACTTGGATTGTTTTTCTCCGATGCTGTGCCACTGTAAAGTAGCATGTACCAACAACACAATATCTTTAATGTTTGGATGTAAGGTGGGTCTATAGCAGGACTTTCCTGGAAATGTAAGCTGGATTTAATAGGCTGTGAATGATTGCCAGGTTGTGTAATGTAACTGTATCTTAAATTTCCATTTAAATTGTGTGCGTTTTGTTCCATGCGTTACTCGATTATCGGAGCTCGTGGTGATTGTGACAGAAGTAATGAGTTATCGTGCCTACTCTTTAAAGATCCCTTTGAGCAGCATTTTGAGTTTACTGAATGCTGCATGTAAAATGTCGTCATTCCCCATTAATCAGCATTAATCATCGTGTAATCAGTTTATTGCACTTGGCTTTCATTTTCTTCAGCTGTGGAGAATTAAATACACAGGAGACTTGCACTGAGACGCAGGGCTGGAAATGCCTCCTGACATCATATTGATAGAAGCAATCGTTAGTGGCAGGTTTGAGTTTAACAGTGCCCTCGGGCATTTAGTCATTTTAGAACTCCATCAACTGTTTGTGTTTTAGAGTAATAAAATGTATATTATGTGGTAGTTCTCAGAATAGAAAGCTATATAGTCAGTGTTGCTCAAAGTGCTTTTTTCAGTAAAATTAACACATGAATTGAAGGATGTGTGAGAACATAACTACTAGAAAGCCCCTTTCAAGGGATATGTGTGTGAAGTTGCTTTTCAGACTGAGATTCTGAAACCTTTGTCTCCAAAAGTTATTTTTTGTATTCAGTGTTTCCACCCCAGTGTTCATTGTTCTTAACAGCAACAAAATTGAACTGTTTCTGTAAATTGAGAACAGCTGTGTATGTGTGCATATATGCGCACATACATATGTGCACATGTGCAATGCATTTAGACATGTATCACAGTATGTTGTTGATGTTGAAGAAATGTCTCTAGGTTGGGAAGGAGGAGGTTTTTCTTTTTTTTTTAATCTTTGATGTGGATGATTTTCGTGGAATTTCAAGCTGAATGCTTTATTTCCAGGAGGCAAGAGTTTGCCTTGTTTTGTATCTACTTGTCTTTCATATGCCCAAAGCATTTTTCAGTAGTAAATGTGCATATACTTATTGATGCAGTTTGAAAACTATTTGCTATAAAATCAAGATTTCATTCTTTGTGGAACTGCACATCTTTATTCAGAACAGTAAACCTGGGAAGAAAAGCATAGGATGAAAATGGAATTTAGAATTCGATTTTGCCAGTCGAGCTGCAGATAAGAGATGCTGTTCCCTTTAAGAGCAAACTAAAAATACCCAGCGAATATCCAGAATCCACTTTAGGCGTTTTGTGCCGGAGTTGAGTGACAGCGGCATTTTGTGCCGCACTTGCACGTCAGCCGCCCTCTCGGGCTGCGCGCAGGCCCGGCTGTGCCTGGGCAGCCCCTGTGCCCCGGGGGGCTCCTGGGGGGCTCCCGGCCTGGTCCGGCGGGTGAGGGCCCCAGGGCTGGCCCGGTGGGCACGATTCTCGCCTGCCTTCGGGGGTGTTGTTAGCCCCTCTGTTAACAGTCACACAGGAGCCTGTCCTGCAGGCCAACGCTTTCTCAAGTGTGATTGTTTGAGCAGCATTGTACTTGAAAATATCTGGCTGTCAGGCTATGTGTGGATGTTAATTACAGACAAATAAACAGGCTGTTGGGCCTGGAGGAGAGGAGGCTCAGGGGGGTCTCATCAATGCCTATAAATACCTGAAGGGAGGGTGTGAAGATCTCACAGCCAGATGCTGCTCAGCGGTGCCCAGCGCCAGGACAGGAGGCCTGGGCAGAGCTGGCACAGGGGGCTCCCTCTGAACCAGGCAGCACTCCTGGGCTGTGCGGGTGGCTGAGCACTGGTGCAGGCACCCAGGGGCTGTGGGGTTCCCTCCCTGGAGATCTTCCAAAGCTGCCTGGGCACCCTGCTCTGGGTGGCCCTACTTGGGCAGGGGCTGGAGCAGAGGAACCCAGAGATGCCTGCCTCAGCCCTGCTGTGCTGCTGTGATCATGTGTTGCTGTTAACACAGAGAGAGTGCTCTGTGCTTTGCAAATCCCGAGTGAGCAGAAGGTGTTAAGTTTAAATAACTGTGACCTGCTGGTAGTGCAGAGAGGTTTTGCACTAGGCACATCTAATATTTTTGGAAGGAAAGTTGCAAGGTTGTACTTCACTAAAATAACATGCTGTTGTCTTCTCAGGAAATCCCTTGTGAATAATGAAAACTGAGGAGCCAATATTTAAATGAAAATGTGAAATAGTAATACAGTATAACCTGTTCAGTCCTATACATAAAGAAATGATTCATCTCACACAAGTGATTGTATGAAAGTGTTTTCCATTTTCTTTTAGTGTCTTTTTTTTTTTTTTTTGACTGTATAGGAAAAGAACATTGGCAATCTAACAGCTACTTGTTTGGTCTCTTCCTTGGCATTCTGGAACAGGTGAATTTCTTCACTACATATGCATCTTAAACTGCCCCTTCGTTTCTGACTATCCATGACATGAAGCACTGTATAAATGTTTGCATTTGACGCTGTGTATCTTCACATATGATGGAACACTGTGACCTAATTAGCATGTTACTTCAGTTTTGCTCAAGATAACATCAAACTGAAGAGGGAAATGAATTCCAGCTCTAAAAAGTTGCTCCCCATGTCTGTGTTGCTCAAATGTCTGACTACTTTTGTCTTAGCTCTAATTATTAAAAGAAAACTTGGTGCCTTTATTTTGGCAGTGAAGGGCTTAGTTACTAAAAGTCCTGAACATGTGTTTAAAAATATATATAGTCTGTTCTACTGTTACAAGTCATGCATTTTATTAGATATTGAGACCTAAATTGCAGATAATGCAGCATGTCCTATTCTGTGATCAGTGAAGAAGTTTTGAAAATACACCAACTCTTATCTGCATCTCTTACATTACTGAAGTTTCTTTTGCTAGCCACAGGCTTTTAGCTTTTCCCTGTGAATTGCTGATCACCTGCAGTGAGACTTTATTTGGATTTCATAATCTGCCCAGCTGTCAGAAATGAAGTTTTCAAGGTGACTTCCATTCTGCAACAGCTGGGCATGCTTCTTTTTTATCCTTTCTTTTTCCTCAGCGAAGACTCATGCAGAATACTCTAGGATCTTAATCGTTTTGTTTTAGCAAGATTATGGGGGATTTGGCTGTGTTGTTGCTTTTGGCATTGCTGTTATTGGAACTTATTTTCTGCAGACTGGTTTTGATGGTCAGAGTTGTGTAGGTTGTTTTTGGGGGGAGAGGTAGTGATAACCGTAGGTATTCAGATTTTCCTACTTGCCCTCTTTTGCCTTATTGCATCCTAGTCCTTTGATGCAGGAGTGGAGATGCTGAATGTGAAGCAGTGTTTCCCAACAACTTTGCTTACTGGCATGGTCTTTTGAAGGGTCCTTTCAGGTTAAGCTTTACTCCTGAAGTGGAGCAGTGACTGAATGAGGACAAATGTATAAATTTGCGTAGTCGTAAGCAAATGGTCTAAAAGCACTTGGTTTTATCATGCTGTCTGTTCATACTGCAGCAGAGATGGTCCGACCCTGTGGACTAGCATGTATTTATCACATGGAAATGATTGTATTTACTTATTGAAGTCCTCACTTATTTTTACCCTTTTTCAAAATATCGGTTGGACTTGTACAGTGAAAGTTAAAACTAACCTAGACATGAGCATATAAATCAGGCTGCATATTTTCCTGGGTTTTATTTCTAATTTTTATTTGTACTGTGCAGTGACTTGGCAATCCCATTGTTGTGTGGGTGAGGAGCATTAAAATCTGCAAGAGAGCATGAGTGCAAACCCATTTACTCTTATTCTAACATTAAAGCTGTCTTAGCCTTGTTTTTTGTGTGCATATGTATGTACAGAAATTATATTGCTGTGCTTTCAGATTTGTTTTCATGTAGGACGTTGGATTAATGTGTACTTCCAATATGAATTGGGTTTTGATGCTCATCCTGTCCTGAAGAGAAGTGTAGTTACTGCTGCCTTGCATTTTGTCATTAAGCTATCCAGTAGTTAAGGGTGTTTCTGCAAGATTAATTTTCTGCCTGTGAACATGGCTTTCTGTATGGCTTGGATCTGTAGATTAACAGAATTGCATGCTGTTGTGGATATGGGTCACCAGTTTAAGGCATGGGATTGTTTGGGAGTTCTGTAAGTCGCTTAATTTTCTTTTGGTTCTCTTTCAGTAAGACCTCTCATCACAACTTCATTATCTCTGGAGAGTAGATTATGTATGAATTTGTTTGAAATACCTTCCTTCTACAGTACAGTATTTCCTGAAGCTTTTCTGTGCTTTTTCTGTGGACAAATGATCTGCAATCTTAAAAAAAAAACAAAAAAAAAAAAACAAAAGTGCTACAAAATGTCCACAGAATCCTTGTTTATCCTGTGCATTTTGCAGATACTGTGTTCATTTTTATTTTTTAACTTTGCTAGGCTTGTGAATTTAGGCAGGGAGGTCTTGGGCCTGAGCAGTTAGCATGATGAATGGTTTTGCTGTGATGAACTAGGGGCAACTTCTGGTCTCAGGTAAATTAGCACAGGTTTATTAAAGTAAGTGGGTTTTTCAGTAGTTTACACCAGCAAATAATGTAGTCCATAGTATTTATTAACAACTCAAAACTCATTTAGTGTGTAATCTATTTGGAATGCATCTTGTTAACTGAGTTGCATCAGAAGAGAAATGCTTTGACTTCATTTTGGCATACGTATAAACTTGTGACTGAATCCTTTGTGGCAGTATATCTGTCAGAAATGTGTATTAAATGTTTAGCACTTGGGATTTTTTTGTTTTGCACTTTAAATTATGATTATAAATTACAGCGTAGTCCATAAAATTTCCTTTTTTAAAAAAAAAAAAAGGGTTGGCTACTCCCCGGGGGCNNNAAAAAAAAAAAAAAAAAAAAGGCTTGGCTACTGCCTGAGTGCTGGGAAACTTCCTAGCTGTGCTGCCTGCACACCTGGAGCTGCTTTGCCACACCTGATTTAATTTGTTCCTTTGATCCATCTTGCCCATTTCTTGGCTGGGTCAGGTACCCCTGAGTGTTCTGTGGCAGTCAGGGGGCATGGGTGTTCCAGCATTGATGCTCGATAGCAAAGCAGTACAAAACACTTCCACTTCTGTGGAAAACTGGCTCTGATAAGATTATCTGCTTTTTTGGAAGTTGGAGCACATTGCTCCAAAGTGTGTTCTTCGAAGGACAATGCGCTGCCTTTCAAAATAAGAAGTGTTGTGAACATTGTGTTTGTATGTGCTTTGTCTCCTTGTCTTCTGTTTGCACTTTGAAATGCTCTCCTCTGAGTATTTCAGTTAGTGTATTTTGAAGATGAAATCTGTTTTATCTTAAATACACTTGATTAATAATAGAGGCAGCCTTTTCCATTTTTGAAAGCCTCACACACTTAGTGTTCTATTCCTTTGACATACCATGCTGCTTTCCATGTCAGCTAGTAACGGTTAGGCACGCACCCTGAAGTGTCGCAGTACTGTGTGTAGTTGAATGTGGCTGTAAAATGTTGGGGTGCATCTTATGCACACATTAAATCCTGCTGGAAAAAGTTACGACTTCAGCTTCGAAGTCCAGATTTAACAAGCAATAAAATGCGTGGACTATCCAGAGTGCCTCAGAACTGACTGAGACTAGAAAGTTGAATCAAGGGTGAAACTTTCCTGTGAGCACATTTGTAATGTGAGCCTGCATTGGCTTTGGAGTTTGGAGCAGCTGGATGAGCAGGTAACCTGCAATCCAGAGAACAAGTGAATATTGTGCCCCTGTACATCCCTGCCTTCATTAACAGCTTTTAGCAGGGGTCTGCCAGTGTGGCTGCAGCACTGTTGGACTAGAATGCATCCCTGGTGGCTAAACAAGAGGTTCTGGTTTTTAGAATTGAATGAAAATTAATACGATTGAGTAATGTGTTGTGTTCCTGTGGAGGCTTCTGCATTGCAGAAGCTTTTTCTGTCTTGTAGTAAACCCACGTATTATTGTTTCATAACCAAGTTAGGAGTAGTGAGTGGCTATGTTGATACCCCAGTGTAAAAGCTAAAACTTCAACTGACAAAAAAGGCTTTCAGCAGACATGCTGAATAGGAAGTGTGGAAGAAGTTTTGAGGCTGGTGGTTTTTAAAGGCAAGAGATAGTGTTGTGTTAAAACTGTAAGAAAAAAAAGTAGTGATGTTCTTTGAAAGAGACTTGGTAGCATGTTGCTGTATGCAAACAGGCAAAAAAAAACCTAAGTAGCTTGATAACATTTTTAGATGAAACTGAAATGGCTGAAACCTTTTTAGATACGTTTATATAAAAATACTAATAAAACTTTTTATTTTTAGATTTTATTACATTGAGATTAGCAGGGTTAGAAAACAACCATTTCTACCTGTCCTAATTTTTCAGAATAATCTTTCCATGTTTTCATGGTGTTCTGATGTTTTTTTATAATTGTTTTATTTAGAAATACCGCTATCAGGATGAAGATACACCTCCTCAGGAGCACAGCTCGCCACACATTGCCAACGAGGTGACAGGTCCAGAGTTGGTTCATGTATCGGAGAAGAATCTGTCACAGATAGAGAATGTACACGGATTTGTTTCTCATTCTCATATTTCACCAGTAAAGGTAGGCATTTTTTATGTTACAAGAGTGAACTGTTTTGATATACTCTGTAGGGTGAAAGGCCTGTGTATCATTTGATACACCTGCTTTGCTCCTATTTTTTTTCATGGAGCTGCTCATTTGTAAAGATCACTGTGTAGACATTAAGGCATTGACTTAATTCCACTCATTCTGATGAAAAAAGGATGGTTGTAAAATGCCCAGATAACAAATCTAGGTAACTTCAGGTCTCAGATGTAGTTGTGACTGGGTGCTGTGGTTACAGCTGTCAGCCATGTTTTGTCTTCTACCAGGATTCTGTAGAATCTGTTCTGAGTTTGTTTTTAATTACAGATTTGAATCAAGGACCTATATAGAAAATGTAGTAAGCCAAGTGTAATATACACTTTTCAGAAGGAGCAAAGAGTGCAGAACATGATGAAATCACCACTTAATGGGCAGTGATGTGTGTAAGAGAAATATCACCATGCAACTCTGATATTACCAGTGATACCATACAGCTGTGTGGTAATGATTTCAAGCAGTATATCAGAGCTGGAATGTACCTGAGCTTTGCTCATCTGAAACCTGGAGTGGATGCCAACAACTTTCATCTGTTTACCTGGATTTTGGGAAACTTTGAATTCTGATGCAAATTTGGCTGCTGACTTGGTTTTTCTCCTGAAGAAGTTAACTTCTTTGTGTAAATCTTTCCTAAGAGTCTGAAGTTGTAACTTCGGCATGACGGGTGCATTCACGTCGTGGGCCCTGGGAGTCTTTATGGAACCTTTTAGACTAAAATGCCTTTGAGCTCACAGAATTTTCTTGGTCAGGAGATAGTTTGCTAAAGCTGTTGGAATAAATGGAGTTCAAAGTTGGACTTGAGTATGTCAGAGAAACCCAGCGTTGCTGCTGTGTGCTCAGCATAGCTGGTCCTGGATTCTCCTTTTGGCCTGATGATCTTCAAGACATGTTCCTGGTTTTGGCACAGCTCATGCTGGAGATCTATTCAGCAACAACAGCTCTGAGCTGAGAGAGCTTTTCATAATTTATTTGGTAGGTTGGCTTGTTGCACTGTGTTGCGGGGACCAGGTCTTTGCTGTATACAGGATTTTGGTCAGCTTTATACAATAGTGCATTTGCTTAAAGAAACCACATGTAATAGAGGACACGGGGAAGTTTTACTAAGGAAGATGTGTTCATTACACTAACAATACAGGAAGGTTGTGATTTAAAATAAAGATGTGAAATGCATTTGACATCTCAAGTACATAGTTGTCTGGAGAACTGATCAAATGTAAACACTGCTTTATGATCATATGCTGCTTTTTTTTTTTTTTTACTTTTTTTTAGAAATGGCTGCAGGGGGCGGTAGAATCAGATTTTCTGAGGAATACAGTTTTTAATTTTTGACTTTTTTTTGGCAAGCTCACAAAAATCTAGAACGATGATGCAAAGCATATGTAAAAGCTTGTGGAGAATTGAGCAGAGCAGGATTTTAACTAGTTACTTTTGTTTTCAAAAGAAACTTTCAAATTTTCTAGGATGTGAAGTAGCTGTTGCAACTTGTTTGAGCAGCTAGTTTTCAGAGAGCACCTTTCGGTGACACAAGTCAAATATGTATCCTGAATGTTTGGAGGATGAGCATGAAACTGTTTATCAAATACTCTCCGTTAAGTACCATAATAATTCAAGATTGTTTCCTGTCTAGACAGAGGGGTGAGCTACCTCCGATGTTTGCAATTATCGTGAAATAACCAAACACTATCTGTACAGACCTAAAGTTTAAACATAAGGCAGAGCATATAGGTTTTGTGTTGTCAGGGTGGAGATTGCTCAGTTTGTGAGGAAATGTATACCTTGTACTTCTCAAGCATCAGCAAAGTAAGCTTAACCTATAAGATTTCTTGTCCTCCGTACTCTGTTTAACTCTGTGTTAGGTGGAATTCTTCATCCTGTAAAATGAATTTTTTTTTGAGTGTTTGGTGGTAGAGAATCAGATGATAAAAACAGTCAAATTTCCTTCAGAAATACTCTGTCTCAGACATACATTGAAGAATATTTTCAGCTAGGCGGACAGTGACTAAGAGACTGTCTTCAGTACAACCCTTAAACATTTTTTTAAATAGGAGTTTGAGATTACACTATGAGGTTCCTCAAGTTACTGAAAAAAAAAGAAAAAAGAAAAAGAGCAACCGCAGTCAAATTGACTTTGGTGTAATTGAAAGCAATACATTGCTAGCAAGGCTGACCACTAGATGGTGATACTACAAAAGAATTTATTTCAATTGTAAAACTGAATTTACCTTCTCTATCATAGCTTCAAATTGACTTCTTTTCAGCTTAGTGTTTTTATTAAGTAGCTCCAACCAAGTGAAATCTGTGATTGATATGGTATCAAACAAGTTTTTCGGTTGTAGACTGGAAATTCAAGTATTCTATCAAGAAAAATCTTTGAGGAATAGATTATTGCAAGGATTTAAAATCATGATGCAATATGATGGGGGGGGGGAAACAAACTAAAAATGAAGTATCATTAACTGAAAGGGGAAGTATTGTAGTCCACTTGACTACACACTGTAGTTCTGTGCTGTGGAATAAATTTCTCTTGCCAATTTAGTGAATACGTGCTTTTGTCACATTTTAGACATTTGTAAAAGTATTTATAGGACCTAATGGTATTCTTGCTTAATAGTTTTGAATGGATTCAGATATGAAACTGCTTATCTGTTAGTGCTATGATGATGTCTGCCGAAATTGGCCGTGGTGTCACAGGAACCAAGTATGGCAAGGTGGTGGTACTCCTTAAAAAGACATTCAGAGGGGTTACAAGAAATGAGAATTTTTTTCTCACGTCAGGCTGGGAAAACAATGGAGAAACGGTTGTAAAGTGTAGAATCAATGAGGGCGCAGAGAAAGTACTGATAAGGAACTGATGAAAGCATTGTAGGGTGTTGTTCTGCTGCACAAAGCTATTGGGGCATGTGCATGAAGATAATTTTGTTGATGTTGGTTTCTAGTTTTTTGTAGACACTGACATGGAAACCCTTGGAAAGGGTTAGAGAAATAAGGCTGTTGTGGAAGAAGAAAAAAAAATCTGGGGATTTAATTGATTTAAAAATAACACACAAAAAAAAAACAAGAGATCTAAGTGTAAGAAAGAAGATCAGTAGTTATGGTGGATGGAGGTTACCAGAAGGATTTCAGAAGAACTTGCGTTCTCATTGTATTGTTTCAGAGAAATGAGAACTCAGGATTATAACAGGTTAATAGAAAAACTATCTCAATGTTCCGTAACAGTTAAAAAGCTAAATGGAATACAAAGGATGTTGGAGAAAGCAAATGGGAATAAAACTGCATTATTATTATCGCTGTAGAGATCTACAGTGTTCCTGTATCTTGACAACTATGCATGGTTTCTTAGGTCAGAAATTGTATCAAGTTAAAAATGGCTCACAGAAAAAGAATAAAAATGGTCAGAGGCAGCAAGCAGCTACCCTACAATGAAAGGTGCATCAGTTTGACTCCTCGTTTGGGAAGGAGCTGAGTCAGGAGATATCAATAAAGCTCAAGTCAGTAAAAGTATGGAAATGGCTAGGGAATGGTTGTTTCAGAAATGTAGGCTTATATTCTGACTATAGACTTCCATTCAGAAATAGAAATTAACTGGTGATAGTCTTATAGCCACTAAACAGTGACCCACAGTCATCCTCTCACTTTGAAAATCTTTCAGCTGCTGACATTCTCTTGGTTTCCGGCTACATCAATAAAAGGTATCACAGCACATGCTCCCAGTCTCTTCTGCCCTTTATTTAACTCCTTCCCACTAATCTGCATGAAATATAATTGCTTGTATATGTGTGCACAGTCACACATGCTTCCTTTAATGCAGGACACCCGCCTTCCCTGGTGAATGGGAATCTTGTGCTGGGAAGATCCACAGGTTGCTTTCTCTCCTGGTCTTTCCTTCCTGCCCTAGTCCTCCATCCTCCTCATCATCTCAAGTGCTTGCACAGATGGCTTTCAGAGCTTGTGGAGCTTCTGTCTTCATTAGGAGTAGAAAAGCTCTTTGGACTGATGTTCTTGATGATTTCATGGGCTACAGAGGCATGTTCAAGGTGAGCCAACAGTCAAAGTAATTTTCTACTTGTCCCAGTAGATTTAGCCACTTATGATTTCCTAAATCCCATTCCCCTCTGAGCCAGTTAGGCAAGGTTCCCTGAAGATGATGTTGTTTCCAATTAGTCATTAAAGATAGGTTGACATGTGTTTTACAAGATAAGCTGCCATTTGATCAAGAGATTTGCAATCTCATTTTGTGACCTGTAATGAATACGCTTCTGAAGCCTTGTGCCATCCTCAGCAGGAGGACAGTACCTCAGCAGTTCAGAGCATATATAGGAGGTCAGTGGAAATTATTTAAAATAAAGCAACAACAAAACTTGCACAGATCCTCAGAAATATTCTTTTTTTTTTTTTTTTATACTAGCATTTTGCTTTGGTGGTCACTCTTAAGGAGATGCTTTTCAGTCTTGCCTTGCTCGTGTTCTTGCTGGGTTACCACTTTTAAACCTCCTCTAAGTGAAGAATATACAAATATGTGCAGAGGAGTCAGTTTGGATCTTCTGTTACAAAGCAGTTTTCCAAATCTGCCCCTTTTTCAGTCTTGATCTGCTCAGTATATTCTTGTCAACAGAGATGAGAAAGAAAAACTGCAACAGATGGAAGGTGGATTAATGCAAACATTGGAACAACCTAGGATACAGTAATCAGCATCGAGTCTTCTTAATAACTAGTTGCATTCTTTTCCCCTGAGATTTCCCCTGAGATCTCAGTGCAGTTGGGTTCATTTTGATGACTGAAGAAAGCCTAAAGAAATTTTGCATTAAACATAGGATGTTCCTATCAGTGTGGCGTGCCAAAAAGATGGGCAGGAGATTGATGAGCAGTGTACGGAAGACCAGGCAGTTTAATCTGCGCAGATGGGTAAGTGATCAGAGGTGCAGGATGGCTGCTGTTTAACAATCTTTGATGTTCAATATTTCTACTAGAAATGTATAATTCTAGAATAACTGTGTAGTTTGGCTAAAGTGTCTACTTCTTTTTGGCTATGTGAATTACACTCAGCATAGAAGACCAACCAGCCTTAGCTGTTGCAGTATCAGAGAAAACTCGCTATCTCCATAACGTGCTTTGATGTTGCGTTTTCCATTTGTGAATGTTACTGTATTTTATTTGAACAGCCATATTTGTTAACACTGGCTAATGTTATGAAGTGTTGAAGTTGGTACAAATATCTAGACACATGCTCAGTTTGGTACCCATTGCCCTGTGTCCAGCCAATGTTTAAGACACTCCCTTGCTCCTGCTATACTGAGATTCTGAGATCTATGGGACTAAAAGAAGAGGCAGGTGAAGCTGCCACCAGCCTTTGGCACAGGCATAAAGCTCAGGTCAGGAGAATAGAATTAGTGATGCTGTGGGTGAACAGTAACACAAAAAGACGGGAGATGCTGCCTGGTAATGGCCATGGGTACGTACACATTTTGTATCGCTTTTGTTAACTTACACAGGTGGGTTTTAAGCATGCGTGAGGAATTCACTACCAAAACAAGCCCTCACCTTCTGCGTGTTTTGTGGCACATCACCTGTGAATGCAAGCACAGCAGCAAGCAGAAGACATTCATTTGCATCCAATGAAATACAATCCAATGCTTAATTTTAAATATTTTCACTTACACAAGAGCCTTTTCCTTGTTTAGGTCAAACAGCCACATGCACTACTCTAACATCTGAAAACATCAGCCTTCAGCATTTTCCATAGCATCAAATTTTCACTTTGCCATTTAGATATACCATGCTTCTTATGGCTGGGGAACATGGAATCACAAATGCTTTAAAAACTATTTAAATATACTGAATTTACACCTTATGCAGTGCATAAGCTTCAGAATATATTGCATCACAAGTAGCTGGCATGTGGGCAGATTGTGGAGCTGGCTGGGCCAGTGGCCAAGGCACACAGAGGACACAACACATGCAGAGGTTGTAGCAGAGGCTTGGGAGAAGCAGGCAAGAAAAGGTTTCAGGCAGGCCAGGGCTGCAGGAAGCCCCTCTTGCAGTACCAGCTGACTGAGCTTTCCCATTCCCCTGCCTCCTGGGGAGTGTCTGCTAGGTTGCACGGAGTGGCAGGTTTCAGCACAGAGGGAAGGAACAGGACTGAAATCCAAGAAGGTTGGGCTCATTTTGGCTTCATCCCCAAATCCCTCATGACATGAGGGGAAGCGCAGTGTGTACAAGCCTTGCTGACTCTTTTGCTCAGCTCCTGCCTCCTAGCTGTTTACCCTGAGGCAGGGCTCCAAGGAACCTCTGGGTGCTGCTCTTCCCCTAGCAGTGGGCTGGGAGGAATGGGGAAACTGCAGTGCTCCTGCATCTCCAGGAAGTGCTTCCATAACGCATCCCTTTCACACTTGGGTAAACCAGCACGCAGAACATGGCTGCCCATCCATAGCTGACTGCTTTCTGCAGGGATTGCAGCAGAGGGAAGCAGCCTGAGCAGTGAGGTCTGCAGCATATTTTGACAATGCAACAGCTGTAGCTTAGCTTTTCATGCTACTAAAGGAAAAAGAGGTTAAACTGAGCTTGTGCTGTTATTGTGATAGGACCTAACCCTGTTAGGTCAAGAACACAGGTGATTCGTCTCAGGGGAGGAGAGCAGAAACGTACATGGGGCTGATGCTTAAAGGCAAGGCTTAAAGCTTCAGGCACTAACAAATTAACATTGTGCATAATTATTCATTGGTAGGTATTCGAAAACATAGTGTGGGCACCATCAGTTTATCACAACGAGCTACATGAGCCACCCTGAGCTGCTGGAGGTCAGGGAGTTCAGCAAGCCGAGGCTGCCCTCCTCCGAGCGGCAGCGTCAGGGAACCAGCACTGGAGAGTCCAGCAAGGCAGAACCTGCCCGTGGCCAAGTGCAGGTTCACGGCGGCTGGAAAGCACTCCTAGTTAGAACAGTCATTTGCTAAAAATGGATTCAGGTCAGCTTTTTCAATGCTTTATGTCAGTTTTGTTGCTGGGCATTTCAGTTGCAAGGTATGCCTGCTGCTTGGGAAGATACACGGAGAAAAACTTTAATTTTGATATTGGCTCCAGTATGAAATGGGAGTAAGTTTATTCCAAGTACGTGATGCTAATTTTTAACTGCACTTAATCACAGTGGTTACTGTATCTCATTATCTAGCCACAGAACAAGTAATGTTGTTCCGTGTCTGCTAAAAAAGCAGATGCATCTTCCAGTAATTTTATTAAGCTGTAGAAAGGTATGCCTACTGTTGTAGCAATCTGAGTTATGTTTTATTATCTGCAAATTCTTAATTCTTGCCTTGCCGGAAGAAAGACTTTTTGGTGGTTTGGCTGTGGGTTTTTCATCCTCATCAGTTCAATATTCAGAATATGGAGAGCGCATGGTGGAAGGTCTTAGCTCCCCTGGCTCTGCCTGTTCATAGATGCAGTTTGAGCCACAGCCTCAGTACTGATGGTTCTTGGTTTGTCTCCTCTTCCTGGATGCTGCTTTTCCTGTCCATACCAAAACTGTGTTCTGTAATTTTTACGCTTAGGTGCTTGACTCTGAAATGCATTTTGACCCTACCTGTCTCTTTTCCAGCCATATAAGCTAGTATTCTTCCTTCCCAGACTCCTTTGTATTATGTTGGTGCTGGATCATTTGCAGAGTTACTCTGTGCCTTTCTCTTCAGGTCACTTCGTGTGTAACCTTGTGAAATCTGGGGTTGTCTCATTCCCTCAGTACAGGCTTCTACAAATAACTGCAACTCAGTCTTCTTAGGCACCAGTAAATCCTGCTCAGTACCATTGATATCCGTATAGGGGGTGCCCGCACAGATCACTTGTCCCGTGCCACCAGTCGGATTGCTTAACTTCCCCCCAAGTCCTCTGGAATTCTGTCCATCTGTTGCTTTCAAAAAGGAAGCACCATGGCTATGCCATCAGGAGTTTTCATTGCCTGTTGCTGCCTTCCCTGAAGCTCTGATTTCTTAAAGCCACTTGGTAGCAATGGCACGGGTTCATCATGGGCTGGATGGGAGCCGTCCCTGGGGGAGCTGCCTTAGAACACAGCACGCCTGGCTGGCTCGTGCTGCCCAGCCCCTGCTCAGTGTCTGCATTGGCTTGTCCTGGGTGCCTGCTCCTTCCCAGGCAGCAAAACACTGGCAGCACTTGCGTCATTTTTCAGACCAGATGTGTAAACAATTTTCTCTCCTAGATCTGGTCTGCACAAAATATGGCCTACAAAACAATTAGCTTAATTAAAACCAGTGGCAAAACTGCACCTTTAAAGATGACAAATCATGGTCATTTGCTTTGCAGGAAGTCAAGCTAGGCCATCACAGCAGTCTTTCTATCAGGTTCTTGTGTATGTGAAATGCGATGTTCTGATTTAATGATAATGCATAACTCGTGTAATTTTGTACCAACAAACTTCCAACTCCAGAGCAGTATCTCTAGCAACTCTTCACAGCATTATGTGTGGTGACACAATATGAGCAAGTGTTTAAAAAATGGATTTTGTGAACATGGAGGCTTGTGAGGCTTAGGCACAGATGAAGAACTGTATAGTTTGGTTAATTTCAAAATGTCCTTTTCTTTCAGCATTCGAGTTAGGGGGTGGGGTGGGAGAGAAATCTGTACATCCTCATCTTCCTACTCTGACTGTTGACAACAAATCTTGAATAGTTTCTTCTATAATGTAACATCATTTAAAGAAAAATTCTTATTACAAACTTTGTGCTTTTTTGTCTATACCAATATAATTGTTCACATAAGGCTTCCATCTTCTCCTCTCCCAAATTAAAAGAATTAATATTGTAAAAAGTTTATCCATTTAAATGAATCATTGTATCTGCTACATCTCAGATTTCTTTACTTCCATTATCTACTTTATGAACATAGCTTTAAGGCCTGTGCACAAACCAGACCCAGCTTCATATGATTTACACTGATAAGCCATTGTATTTTCTGAAAATTAATAAGGTCTGTCTGAAGGATGTTCTCAAAATATTACAATGTGGTGTATTTTTGAGCTGTACTAGTAAGGAAAAGTAAATTGTGCTTTGATCTTATTTTCAATATCTTGGTAAGTAGAAATATCCTGTTGTTTTACTTATATTGAAACAAAAATCATCAGTGAAAATCTGTTGAGCCGAGGAGTGTATTGCACCAAGAAAAAGTGTATGGAGGGATTTGATGGTTCCTGCTAAATGAGCATCGTGTGTCAGTGGATCTGTAGAACTGTGTTGTTGTCACTTGTTCGCATTCTAAGTCCATACAGGGACTCTGCTGCCTTTGTTAATTAAATTGAGATTTTTCTTCTTTTTCAAGAATGTTTTCCCTGGTGTATGGTTATGACCATTAGAGCATTTTATACTGAAATATAGGACAGGCAGTTTTGATAATTCAGTACTGGATATCCAGAGGCAAGCTTGTACTGAAAGCCTCGATACATAAGTGATTTCCTAAGTAGTCTCTTTAATGTGAGCTAGAGGATTTAAAAAAAAAATATTTGGCTATATGAGTTTTAATGGTGAATTCAGTAAGATAACTTGAATTCCAGGTAACCTTTTAGTTGTCTGCTGTGAGACTTTGCCTTTTTACTGTGAAGAGAGCAAAGAAAATGTACTCCTATAGCACTGTTAGTCTTGTGATTTGCTTTGAAAATCAAAGGAATTTTATAGAAAATTCATCTGTGCATAAGAATTTTTCTTTTTGCTGTTTTTTGTCTGGACTCCTGCTTCCCCTGTGTGTCCCTGGTGTGTATGTATATAAAAAATACTTTTTATTTGGGAAATAACCTTGGGTCACGATATATAGGTGGTAGTGTAAGATATAAGATCGTAAGAGAAACAGAGTATTGAATTCTAGTGTTTAATGTTAATATCCATAATCTTGCTGATTCAAAAAAAGACCAGTAGCCATCCATTGAAATGCAGCATAAAATGACTGTTGCATTTAAAACAACAACAACAAAAAAGATTAAAAAAGGATCTTAAAAGAGGAGAGGGATTTTTTCTGAGTAGGAACCAACAAACAATTTTCTTGAATATTTTTTCTAAATAAGATCTCATTTTTGTTCTGAGGAACGTTTTCAGAAAAATGTTCTGAGTAAGTGAAATTATGCTGCATTGCTACATGCTCCCGGTTTTGTTCATTTCATTTTGATAATTTATGCAAGCAGTGAGAAGATGCTATTGGATCTCACTGCAGGCAGTGATTGAAACTTGTAATTTGTGATCCATGCTTTCTCCACCCAGAAGCTGTTACCATCACCACCATCCCTACAGCTGGGGATTTCTAACATAGTGCTGTACCTGCTGCCTGGTGTCTCTTAAATATCTGTTGCCAGCTGGGAAGAGAAAACAAGCTTTCGATCCTGTGGGTTCTGAACAAGGAAAAACAAGAAAAACATTCAGTTGTGCTTTTTTTGTTTTTAACACTGTAACAAACGTACTGTTGAGCAATCACAGGTAGAGGAAGGATGTAGGTGGTAGAAAAGCTTGGAAGAAGAACGGCATCAGCTATGAAGAATTTTGTTTTCCTGGTCTGTAAGTGATGCTGCTGTAATTCTATCTGCATTTTTTTTTCTGCTCATTCACCACTCAGCAGCTGGTAGGGAAGTCAGACTGCCTGGCAACCACCTGCAGAGCTGCAGACATGAATTACATTTTCGGAAATAACACACTCCTCTATTCTCGCGCCAATCGAGGCAACACGGGCTCAAGCCATAGCTCTGTAGGCCCAAAGCACAAGCAGTGGGCAAAGAAAGGCTCGACAGATGAGTTACGAGCGGAGCCTTCCCGCTGGCAGCAGATAGTTGCATTTTTTACTCGGAGACATGGTTTCATTGACTGCATTTCTGTGGCTGCCAGCTCCACCCAGGTAATGTGCCACTTGTTGAAATTATTGTGTCTGCATGCGTTCTGGTTACTTGCTAGTCAGAAATGGCAATCTAGTTAGATTTTTGAATGTTTTTTCTGCCTGCTTTCATTTCTGCATTTCACAGTGCTCTGTATAATTTTTAACATTAAAGCATGAAAATGGAGGCAGTTCAATCGGACGTGTGTTTTTTAGTCATTTTGCAAGTGGAGAGCCTCCAACAATTTAACCAACAATTTAATTATGAGGTATTTTAAAGAAAAAAACAGGAAATGCAGCTTGCATTCTGCTGCCTGTCCCTGAGGGGAATAACGCAGCTAAGAAATACCAGATCCGTAGCCGTAGGAGGATGACAGTTCATATAAAGACCACATATTTCCCACTTAAGGAATTGTATTTAAAGGAAAGGATTAAACAATTAAAGCCTTAATTAAAATATGTAGCATGACAAATTCTAGTCTTTGTCAGTTTTGTGTTATTTTTTTGGCTGCTAACAATCTGCAAATAAGATGAAGGGATGCCCTCCTTACATACCAAATATACATCTAATGGTGCCGTCTGTAAGAAAGACATTACATTTTTCAGTGCCACTGTTGATCTAAGAACTGTTTTTATTATTATCGAAAGTCAGATAAGAGGAGGCAAGTCAAATTTCAAGTATGGAGATTTGGGAAGAGTTCTGAAGAAGGTTAATATTGAGAAGAGTTTAAACTTACTGGTATTAGCAGGTGACTATCTCCTGATAATAGAACAAAGAAAGAAATACAGAAATATGCCGAGACACTGGTATTCTTTAAAAACTAAGGATTAGATTTGTTTTGCTTACTGTCAAGCTAAATTCAGGTTTAGCCAAGAATAATTACTTTCCAGATGTCGTTTAAGCTGGAGAAGTACAAAACCTTTTTTGTTTTCTAATAATAATAAAAAAAAAAGTTGTCCTCAGATACTGCAATGTTGCTAAGGTATTTTATATCTATGGGTAATTCTTTCAAAGAAGATAAACTGACGCTTTCTATTGTTGCGACCTCTGCTTAGTGTTATCTGTGTTTTGCTTGTGATTTTAGAGTAAACAAATATGAGACCTTGGAGGGGATTTTCATTTCTTGTTGTAAATATACGTGTGGAAGTGGGATCCTGTAGTTTCTGTAATGGATCATTATACAGCTCTAAGTGATGCATTAGGTAGACGTAACAGCTTTTAAGTACCGTTAGTCTTCTGAAGCCAAAACATACAGCATTAGTTATCTGAATATTTTGCTTACACTGATGTGTTAATGCTTAAACAAATAGTATTGGAACTTCTTCCAGCTTCTGGTTAGTCAGGCCCAGGTGTCTGCTGATAAATAAAATGCTGAATAGCCCCTTCTTTGAGAGTGTGTTGGTCCTGATAAAGGTCCTGAGATCCCTTCAAAGTTTAGCTGTGATTCTGTGAATATCTCAGTGTTCATTCTGCTTTTCTGCTATGAGAAAGATAGCTTATGTCTGTGAAAGCCTGCCATTTTTTTTTTTCCTGAAGCCTTACAGAACATCTCTTACACTAAAAATGAACTGCTTACATATGTCCATGGCCAAAAGGAGGAGAAAAAAAAAAAAAAAAGACTATTTTGCAGTGTTAGTGTTTTAAAAAAAAAAAAAATAGTCAGAAGTAATGCTCTGAAAACAGAACAGCCTGTTAAGCCTCTTCCTCTAGCAAGATGCTGTACTGCCCTATACCTTATCAACCCGTTGCAGCTGTTCTCAACTCAGGGTGGGAAAAAGACGCTCAAAGAGCGCTCATTGTGGTGCAGTTTTGATTTTCAGTTCTTTTTGTCTGTTGAAGTTCTACTTATGGTGTGGGGCAATATATTTTCATACTGTTAGAATGTCATGATTTTTAGTGTGTACAAAATGGAACCAGTAGTTTTTGAAATACTGGACTCCTGCTTCTCCTGTGTGTCCCTGGTGTGTATGTGCTGCATAGCACCCGTCTCTGGCAGTCCCTTCATTGGGTCAGCTTTCCCAGCTGGGATGGCACGGCACAGCGTGGTGTGATGCTACTTGCTTAGGTCCCTCTATTGACAGCGAAGAGGGACGTGGCTCCTGGAGATGGGCTGCATGCTCCCTTCCTTCTCTGGGGCTTCCATCTCAGCCAGGTGCTAAGAGGACCTTTGCTAAAGAAGCTGTACATCCCGTGGGATAACACCCGTTCCCTGTGCAGCAGTGAGCTGTCAGAGGTACCGATGCCTGACTGCCCTGCTGCCTGCACCCTGCTCCTTCATCATTTCAGGGAAGCTGATGGAACGTGCTCAGGCATTTGAGGCCTTTGTCCATTTTTTCTATCTTCCTTCTACATTGCCTGTGTTGAGGAGTTTGTTATTCAATAAGAAGAATTAGGGGTTGTGATTAGACGCTGGTCTTTCAATTCTTGTTCACTAATATATGAACGTCTTTGATAAGAGCCTGAGCTCTGAGAAGCACCTATTCTCCATGACGAACACCACTACCATGCCTCAGAAGTGGTACTTGACCCATGCCGTGATACAAATTCAGAAACTGACTTGTCTGAAACTCATAGCACCAAACTTGTTCTAACAGCAATGCACTCATGCTATTCTGAGCAAGTCATGTAGTATAATACGCTCACAACATTTGATACTGGAAAATTGTTTAGCACTTTGGATATGCTGTGCTAATTCCTACCTCTGGTTATTTAGGATGTGTTGTAGGAAAGGAAAGGGAGGAAAAAAAAAGGCAGAAAACCCCCTAACTCCATTCATCCGTTTTAGTCATACCTTTAGCGTATGAATTCAATATATTGTCTTTGAATTTCAGAGCTTATCAAACTGCTTCTTGCAGTTGTTTAAACCCAAGCATTTCTTGCCTTTGTATCTCTTCCTCTTAAGATCTTGATAACAAGGTTTACTGTATGCCATTACTCCAAAAACTGAAAAAAGGAAAATCCATTGAAATAATGTAAACATAGTTGTAGCATGTTCAAAATGTATGTAATCAGACAGCAGCACAAAGGTGTCATAAGATGCATTTAAAAGATGGTGATTGAAAAGAACCTGTCTTTATCCCCAGCTCAAGAATTGCAACAGTTGATTTCTTACACAGTATTTACCATCCTTTCTATGATTTTGGTATATTTATCAATGTGTATATATTTCTAGATACACAGATTGCAAGATTAAGGGATGAAAACGAAGAGGCAGGGAGGGCTTCATATGAAATCTGGAATTAATCCTTCCTGGAACTTATGGAAGATATTGCAATGAAAATATCAGAAGGTTTGATTGCAGTGTAAATATTAAATGTTTTAGTCAGGCGCATCAGGATGTGTCTCACTGGATGGTGTGTTTTAAGAAAATTAAACTTCAGTGTGGATGCGTAACTCTTAGCATCTCCTCAAGTTTACTAGTGGATCTGGGACTTGATTATGGCAGCCGTTGTACAGCATTAAGTTCTTTACTAGCAGGATTTGTTCAACATGTTGTTTGGAATTGAATAGGTGATACGGTGAAGATGAAAGGAGTTACAGGAGTGACTATAGGGAAGTTTACATGACTACACAGGTCTGTTGTCATGAGATTTTCTAATGCAGACTTTTCCCAGTGCTTAAAATCTAAGCATACACTGCCTGCAAACTGCTGCTGCTAATATTGTGGTTAGCACACAGGAAAGTAGCTTTAAGTAGTTTGCTTTGGATGATTTAACTATAAGAGCACTTCCTGAAGTGTAAACACGAGTTCTACTCTGTTTCCTTATTCTTGATTTTTAGCTATGTAGTATCACACATCTGTAGCAGTATGAATTTACTTTTTGAAAATATTAATTCTGTCACTGGTCTCATTTTCCATGAGGTGCCATTATAGCAAATATGAAAATGGTACGAATTCATGCTTTGAGGGAGATGTGTTAACAACAGGTAGGCTTTACTCAATAGATCCAGAACAAGGCAATTCTTGACAATTTAAGCTCAGTCCTTAAGGGACTATCTTCGGAACCTTGGGTTCATTCTGTAAACACTTCCTAACTGTGTGCAATGGAGAGGAATACTTGTTAAGATTGTGAAATTTTCTTGACAAGAAAAACAGAAATGCAGTTTGAAGAGTACATTAAAATCAATAAATCTTAGGAATATCTATCACGGATCATGTAATGTCATGCAGATTGTGTGAGTGTCCTGCTGGTTCCCTGCTGTAGCCAATGTCCTTACTCTTCCAAATTCAGCTGGTGTGCTACTGAAGAAAACGGGAGGTGTTTTTTCCTTCCCAGACCTGTGCAGTGATTGTCATGTTGGCCCCTGCAGTGTGCTCACTGGTTTTGCCACTTGCAGCGTGGCAATGGTGATGAGAACTGGTGAGCTGCTGCCTTGCTGACAAGGGCTGGGGGTTCTGTCATCTCACACCTGTTCTTTCACAGTTGTTCTGTCTCACTCAGAACTGATTTTTACAGAATTTCTTTTTTCTGTTCCTTTGTATCTCAAGAAAATTAATTTTTCCAGAATGAGTCAGAAATCTGATAAGTAAAGGAGAAGTGGACACTATAAGTGTCTCTGCTGCTGGCAGAGGCTTTCTGCCTGCACTGGGCCCAAGGCTGACGTTCAGGCAAGGCAGGCACTGGAGCCCCTGTTGTTAATCCAGCATCTTCAGCAAATATCGCAGGTGGACTAACACTGGCTTGCAATACAAAGCCAAGAGCATGGAGGACTGTGAAAGAGGTAGGATGCTAGGTCTTCCATGTAACTTTGCAGACTTATTTCCTATTGTGATAGTTGCCCTCTCAGTTGAGGCTTGTCTTGATGGACAAAGTCTGAGCTTTGGAAGTCAAGCACAGGCCAGTCCAGCTTTCACCAGCTGTCAGTTTATGAAACAGCTCTAGCAAGCTCCTGTGGTGTAGCATTTCTGTGCTGCTGCCAAAGCTGCTGTATATGTTTCAGTTAATACAATTATGAAGTAAATGACTCTCTGACGGAACCACTGAGTCTAAAGCGAACACCACCTTCTTCCTGTTCTTCTATTTTGGTCTGTTGTATCGAGAGCACTCTCAATTATGATTAAGCAGGTGCAGGATGATTTTTATAGCTTGAAGAAATTAATGCAACCCAAATGTCTCAGATATTTTTAGAAAACATGACTTTGTCTTTTTAGAATGGTCTGCGTCCCGACACCTGAGGGCTGATGCGATAGCATAATTTACATTATGCAACTAAGAGACTTTTAGCTTATACCCAACTCAGAGTCTTGGTAAACTTTGTGTCCTCAGCCTTTCTAGGATTTATGTTAACTTTAAGAGAGAAATTGTGTTGATACAGCAAGATGAATTGAAATCTTTGTGCATGCCAGTTGTTCAGTCTCTTCTTAAGAGCTTGCTTCCCTTGTGTAGCATGCCTGGTGAGGCCAGTGCTTTCCTGTGCACTCAACTAACTAAAAGATGTAGGTTAGATATTAGGTGGAAATTCTTTACTCAGAGGCTGGTGAGGCACTAGAACAGGTTGTCAAGAGAAGCTGTGGGTGCTCCATCCCTGGAGGCATTCAAGGCCGGGTTGGATAGGGCTGTCACTGGCCACTTCACGTGATCGTCTCTTGCTCCTAGCCTGTGTTCCTTCCCATAACTGCTTGGGCTCCAGCACAAAAAGTCCAGTGTGCTTCCTAGCTATCCTGAGCTATGCACGCTCTCTGTACCTCCTTCATGTGTGACGAAGATGACCTGCTATAAGGTATTGCTGGAGGAGATGCCGGTGGGTAAGGAGGTGTTCTGATCTCCACTGACTGACATGGGTGACGCTTCTTTTTTGGTGGCTGGAAGCCATCTGGATACATACTGACAGGCATTTTGGAAAGACTATTGCAGATGTTGCTTTGGGGAGGGAGGTGGGGTGTGAGGAGGCTCTCAAGTATTATGATGGTTTTATCTTCCAGAAAACTGATGATGTCCCAGAGCTTGTGCAGTTCTGTCACTTTGTTTTGGAAAGACTCAACGCTGCACGTACTAGGCTCAACATTTTAAACTTAAATTTAACATTTAAACATTTCAACATTTAAAACTTAATAAAAATGTGAAGGCCTGCAGTTGATGTAGGGCAAGGACTCTCTTTGTATCTATTTTTAATATTTTTTCAAAGCACTTTGCCACCAACCAAAGCACTTCTGGACTTGTTTTCCAGTTTGGTGTTCCTCAGGGTGTTTGTGTTGTTTATTGCTATTCCATGTGACTTTGGTTGTTGTTATTGAATTTCATCTTGTTGCGTGTAACCCACTTTTCTAATACATCAGGCTTGCGCTGCAGCTTGTCTGTTGTACCTTTGCTGCAATTCCAGCTCTTTGCTTAGCTGCACACTAGGATGTAGTAGAGCTCATACGTTCTCTGGACAGATAACAGACACGACTCATGCAGTCTCTTTAGTAAGCTGATCTTAGCATTTATGAATTTTCTGTGTTTTGCTCTATTAAACTGTTTTCTGTGCACATCCTAGTCCCGTTGCCTCCCTAGTTTCTTCTGTGAAACGATGCATCCAAACAATGATTTAAGGAAAACAGATCTCCTTATCCATATTTTTCATAATGTTCAAAAGAGTCAGGACAAAATAGTTTAAATTCTACATTGACACTGGTAAAACAGGGATGCTCATTGATTAATTTATTTTTTTCCCTTATCTGTGTAGTCAGTTCAAGAATGTTTCTTTTCTTTTGTTACCATTAGTACCATTGGTTTTAAAACTCTGGAAGTTCGTAATGCTCTTACTGGAGACTAGCATCTATGAAGTTCTGTCAGTCTTTTGATACGACTTCAGGTATTTTATCTATGTACGGGGTTTTTTTTCTAGCCATGGAGTTTTCAGTTTCTTCCTGCTACTTTGTGTGGTATTTTCTTGGAACCACCACGCTGCAGGAA
Organism: Alectura lathami; assembly: GCA_013399715.1. Lineage (NCBI taxonomy): Eukaryota > Metazoa > Chordata > Aves > Galliformes > Megapodiidae > Alectura > Alectura lathami. Next base: position 99,723 of record VXAV01002094.1, on the reverse strand, counting down.
TGTTAGGCCCAAGTTAGCCTCACCACCCGTGTTCTCTTTATTAGTGCTGCCTCACAGTGTGTGTATTTATTTATTTATAACTCACACTGACTGATGCCTGTTGAGGTTAATTGAGCAACCTGTGTCGTGTGCCGGCCAGTTAATAGAGTTTGTTTTTTGTAACAGAATGGAGAGCAGGATAAAGACGGCTTTAAAGTAAATTTAATTTATTAAGCAAATTGTAGTTGTTTCTTCTTACTTAACTGTGTCTGAATAAGATAAACAGATGAAAAGGGACTTTCTGTTCCCTTTAGAAAAAGAGGGAGAGGAAATGTGATGTGTACAGCCTCCAATCTAAAATGCTGATGTGAAAAGGAATCCTAATAAATTGGGAAAGAGTGTTCAGAAAAGGTATTATAACTGAAGATCGTGGTCTGGAAGAATTGTTTTGAAATGAGAAACAAGAACCTCTGCATAGTTCATCCAAAACAAAGTCGGGAGATTACTTGATCACAGACTAAATATAAATACATCTGTAATTAGGAAGCTTGTTTATTGAGTAGAAGGCGGCATCTGTATTTCAAGTCTGGGAACTGGAGCTGGATAAATTCAGATAGAAATCTATTTTTGAAGAAGGATCTTTATAATAAAAAGTATTTGAAAGCTTAGAGGGACACGATGCAATTGCCAAATCAGGTTAATAAAGGAGTATAGTTTACACTGCTGTTTGGAAGCTGTAAACTGCTAGGAAGCAGTTTATACTTGAAAACTCTTACATATCCTTATTACAACTTTAATTTTTTTTTTTGTTACAACTCTTTCATATTTGTTATTGTTTTTGAACGGCGTGAGTGAAAATCTGTATATAGCCTTTTAAAATTTGAGCACATTAAGACTCATTACAGAGCTGCACTTAAGTAGTTTCATCCTAAATTAAGCAGCATGCAAATTGACTGTGAAATACTACTGACCATACTGCTGAGGGGGATAACTCTTTCCCAGGTAACTATTCCCACTTAAGTGTGGAATGCCAAAGTAGATACTTCTCTCCAAGTCAGGTGTCAACAGAAGAGAATTTAAATTAATTTGGTGAGAAGCACAGGTGATCAATATCAGATGACATTTACTCAGGATTTCTTAAGGAACCCATGTTTAATATGGATGAAGGGTTCATCATGTTGTATGTGACCTTTTTGTTTAAACTGTCTGGGTATTCCTAGAAATAATTAAAAAAAAAAAAGGCAAATATGATGCCCTTTTTAAAAGGTGCGGAGTTGTTCTCTCTAAGGCTACAGCTGTGCAGTTCTGATTTCAGTGGGAAATTATTATTAAAAAAAAAAAAAGGTATATTGAGAAGTCAGCTTCTCTTTGTAAAGGGAAATGAGCACTCACAGATCTTCCAGACTTCTTAGAAAACAGAGGACATGTAGATAAAAGCATACATGGGATCATCTGGTCATCAGAGGGTCGTTATTATTACAGAAGCCTTTGAAAACAATATTTCTTGGATCAAAGTCAGTTAAAATTAGTGATGTTATGATATAAAGGGGAAGGATATTTTTTAGATTTTCAGTTGATTAAACAGATCCCTTCAACTGGGACTGGAGTCCCAGAAGGTCGTGTTCATGAACGATCTGAAGTGGGGTGTTTGTGTGTGCGTGGCCGAGGTGAGTGATTAATACTTTTTTAAAATCAGGTTAGCTAATTGGGCACTGATACTGGCTGGCAGGTCTCACACGTGAGGCTGACTCATGTGCACAGCCTCCTGGCTGGCACCACAGTGTTCTGTCCCCGGGTGAGGCCTACCGCCCTGCCTAGCCCTGAGCCTCGGCCTTGGGCTACTTTGGCTCCAGCCTGGGCAGGTCAGTTTGCATACAAGAGGATTTATGTAGCTCCATTTTAATTTCATTTGTCTGACTCTGGTTCCACTTAATGAGGTGTACCAGCTGCTTTTAGGTGGAATGTGAGAGAGCTTGGAATGACTGGCTCAGATTTCCTGCCCCACCGGCGAGGTCAAGCAGCTTGTGCATGAGCTGTCCACGGAAGGACCACAGTGGTGTTTGTCCAGTGTTATCTCTAAATGGATCAGACCTGATCTGGCTGCCTTAGTGTTCCTGTAATCAACCTGAAATCCAGATAAAATGCCAGCAGTTAATTATGGAGTATAAGTCAATTCATCTGTAGACCTTGTTTTTAAAATAGATTCTCTCTAGTCAACATTCTAAAATTATACATAAGCATTTGTTTTCCATTGTAAGGTTGGAAAAGATTATATTGTTTTTTAAATTATACTGCAAAGTGCTAAAATCTTCAGAAATTTTTTAGCAAACAGCATTGTAGGGGGGGAAAAAACAGCTTTCTTATTTACTTGTTTGCGCAAGTGATGCTAGGCATTACACCTGTTATAACTTCTGTAGTGTCTTAATTTGCTGAAGACCATGAGTGTTTGACAGCACAGAAAAGGTGCCTATTTTGCTGAAATGTTGCAGGGCTCTTATGACTCATTCTAGAGGCTGGATGTGTTGTATAATGGTACTAGTTTGAGATAGTATTATAACTGCATGTTGTCATGGAAGCAAGTCAGAGGCAGCTTCCAGTGTTTCCATGGTGTAAGAATGAATAAAATCAGATGTGGTACCTAGATAGTAATTGCATGGTAAAGATTTTAGCTGTAGCTTTGAGCAGTGAAAAGGCAAAGCATCTGGCTAGCAATATTAAGCAGCCAGATCTGTAGTGAAAGTAATAGTCTGTGTTTGGGAGGAATTCAGTGTTGTGTGAAGATAAATGCTAATACCACTTTTTGGAAGCTTTTTGTAAATGAAATAATGAGTGACTTTAGTATAAAGACACTTCTGTGCAAATGAAGTGATTAATAAATTTTTTGACACTTGCTTTCTGAAGTAGCTAATGAATTTTAATTAATATATTATTATAAGTGGTTTTTCTTAAGGTTTTTTTTTTTTTTGCTATTCGTTAATGTGAGAAATGACATTCTGCTCATGCTCAGTGTTTTAGGGCAAATTTCTTTATAAAGCAATTTTTGCTAAGCCAATGGATAGCTCACAAAGTAATACAATTATCAATGAGTCAAATAATACCTGTTGAAGCCTAACTTGGATTCACTGAAATCCTTCGGATCATTTCATTACTTCTTGTTTTAAGACAGTACCATTAGGGGCGATGAGGTGCTCTAAGCAAGGGAACCTGAAGTTTCTTATTCTAGAGAAAAAGATAATGCTTTATGTAAGATGAGGTTCATGTGCATAAACAGTAACCAGCCTTTATTAGCTGTATTTTGATTCAAAAGAATTCTCAGGAACGAACACAATGTGTTTCAGTTTCCTACTACAAAATGCTCTTTCTATTACACATTCCAAAACCTGAAAATATTGACATCTTACAGCTGCTGATATTTTTCTGTTACGAAGCCTCGGAGCACTGCAATCTTTGCCTGATTTTGTTCTGACTCTGTAAAGCTGCCTGGGCTTCTTTGTGGGCTCTTCAGCATATTAATGAAAACTACTGTTCTAAAGACTGATGTTGTTTAAATGGCTTTGCTTTAAACTGTAAATTAAATGCATTAAAATCATTCTCAATAGCACTTATGAGCCTAAATGAGGAGCCTGTAATCCTGTTTTGAATTTAAGTGCTAGGTTGCTTGCTGAATATAGATGATTAACCTGCTGCATAGGGCTCAGTGCTGGACATTAGTTGAGTGTTGAAAAAGAAAAGAAAATCAGAACTCTACCTTTATTAAAACCAGGATTAACTTTGCGCCTATATTCTGTATGCTATGGATTTGGAATATGACTGCCTTTCAGCTGCTGAAGCAGTCCTACAGAGCATTGGCAGGACAAATTAGTTTGAACTGTGTACATCCTTCTGAAGACCAGATGTGGAAGGGTCTGGTGTCCTCCTTTGGATGAAGCCTTGTTTGGGATGGAATTCAGTCTATAAGGGTCTGGTTCTAGATCCTGAAAGAGACAAGAGAGATGGGTTGTTGGTCTCCAAAACTTTGTGATCATTGCTCATACTTGCACTTCTCAGCACCTGAAGGTTTCAGCCATCAAGGAGCAGCTGGGCACCATATGAGAGCTGCCAGGCTCCCCACTGCTGCATTGCAGGTTTCCATTTATCACGTAGCAAAGCTCTACTTCTGCTACGGAGTAGAACTTCATCCTAAAAGCTGCTGGACAGCCTTTCTGCTCCTATACTGTTGCTTATGGATATAGCAGTTTGTGCTAAAAATTGTGTACTGGGCCTCAGAAAGTAACAAGGGTCCCTCTGTCACTGCCTTTACTGCTTTACTCTTAGTTGTGGCAGTTGTTGTGCAAATTGCTCCTCAGCGGGTTGCTTTTGTAGATGAAGACTGCAGTAAAGCATTAACAGTGGATTCCTCATTTGTCTTTATATTGGTTCAGTCATCTTCACTATTTGCGACTTTCCACTGTTACTGTTTCCCCTTTCCAAGACATTTGTGGTGGTTTTTTTTTTTGCTTGTTTACTTTTTTAGTTTGTTTTAAGTTCAAAGTTTTAAGTTTGTTTGAGTTCATGGTAAAGTGCTGTGGGTTTGAGGGGGAGTCTGGGTTAGAGAATCAATTTGTTGACACTTAAATAAATAAATAAATAAACCACTGCAGTTTAGTCATACCGATTGTGCTGGCTGTGCCTCTTTAACACACACAGAGTGCTCACAGAGATGCAGTTTCTTCTGAAGTTGTGCCCAGGCTGCAGGCTGGCATTGATCTGAGGAGGAGCACAGCACGATGGTGCTGCAGTGTTCATGCTAACTGTGCCTCCAGACTTGGGTGTTCTGGGCAGCATACAGCTAACATGGATTGTAAATGAGGATGGATGATGTCTGTGCCTTGTCCTTCCCACCTCTAGACCCCACCAAGCAGCCTCTGTTTCCCAGGAGGTATGTTCAGATGAATACTGACTTGTGTGGCTTTGAGGAAGATTGATGTGAAGCTCTTCAAGCAGCAAGCTTCACTAGTGAAATGTCCTGTGGCATTCTAGGATGTAGCTCACAGAAGAGGGATAAAATTGTGGTGCTAGACCTTAAAATATGCATATCTGAAAATGAAATATGGCATTTATTTTCAGCCCTGTCACTTGGTATTGAATCAGAATAGTTTCTTCCTTCCAATTTTTAGTATTTGTTCACTTTTGTAGATTATTTCCTACTTTCATGAAGTTGTAAGAAATGTGGGCGGGCATTTATCTGTGAAGTGCAGTTTGTGTGGTAACTGCTCAAAGGCAATGGGAGGTGTGAAGTACAGAATTATTTTTGGAGAATTCTTTTAAATATTATACTACTTTTTGAAGTAATGGAAGCTGGCTCTAAAAGTTTATCTGGTCTTGAAAAAGACCCTTGCGGTAGATGTTGTTAGTCAAATAATACTGGTTTCCCTTTCCACAGGTATTGTTATCTAGCTGTGGGGTGGGTGTTACAGAATGTGGAAAGAAGATGATTCTTGAAGTACTGCTTGTATATTATTGGCACTTTAACAGATTTCTGCAAAAAAAAAAATGTGCCTTGTACATTAAAAATATTACAAAATGCTTGGTTGAAGTGATCAATGCGAATTGTTTATGCAGTAAATTAAAAGAATGAACATGAATCACCACTGTGTTAGCAACAGGTTGTTCAGTTTGTAGGTATTACTAAAGCACAACCTGATCCCCAGCCCCCTCTAGTTATGTGAAATCACCCAGCTCTTGGCACTGGAGTGAAGCCATTCATGCTAGCAATTAATGCAGTCTGCAGAGAACACTCGCAGGCTTTCTGCAGTCAAAAGAGGATCTTGTCAAATCTGTGCTGCTTTAGTTACATAACAGTTTTTCTTTCTTTGAATTATCCATATGTCCTTCTGCTCCCCCACAGTTTTTTTTTTTTCTGTAAGGCATTGCCTTACATCACACATATGAATGTAATTTGGCAGAATGAGCTCTGTCTCTCAAATGCCTGATTGATCTCTATGAACACCATTCTTCTTGCCTTTACTACTTTCTCTTTCTCCTTGATTTTTTTTTTTTTTTGCTATTATCTTTTCATTTTGTTTACATCAAGATGGTTCTATGTAAGCCTCACTCTCCCTTTATAATAAATTCCTTTCTTCCTCCTCTCATGGTTTTTTCACTAAGATGCTATATTTACTTTCTGTGCCTGTAGATTGGTAAGTTTCAGTGCTGCCAGTGTTTTCTTCACTGGAGATTGGCCTGGCTCACTGGTCCAGCCCTGGATGAGTTCAGTATTCTTCCTGTACCTCCTGTGCCCTGGCTGTGTTTCAGTGCTTGGAGTACAAGTCTCTTCACTTTTTTTTTTTTTAAATCATTTATGCTGTATTGGTATGATCTTATGAACCAAAGGCATGCAGGCTTCCAGAAACACCTTTGTACTGTTAACAGTTTTCTGCTACAACACCTAAATTCATTTGCTGCTGTAGTCAGCATGTCTGAAAGCACAGGAGATGTGAATTCCCTGGAGGAGAGTGTTCCAAGTCAGACAGCTGGGTTTCCCAGAACACGATATCCAGCAACTCTTCACATTCTCACTTCGTGTGTTTCAAAGCTGATTTTAATTTGAAGCAAGAAGCTGCTTGGTCTGTATGTTCTCTGCAGAGTTAATACCTCAGAGTTTCTCAGTATTAATGTGTCTGGGGAAATTTCTCCAAGGAGAATAAAGTTAGTTGCGATGTGCTTGGTTTGCACTGTCAGCCTCCATGCACATTCACAACCTGCTTCTCTTCTTCTCTGCCTTTGCCCTTCAATAATGAAATCTGGAGATTCTGGGATCTCTCTAGGGCAGAACACCTGCGCGCAGCTGCCTGTTAGTGGGACATCCTCATCCCTCTCCCTGCTGCAGCTGAGGCAGAAGACTTACCTGCTGTGTGCAAGCCTGCGGTTGTGAAGCTTTGGATGACCAACATGTTCCCAGCTTCCTGTCGCTGTCCAGAAACTTTTCTGTCTCTACATTTTTGAATATTGCATTAATGATATATGTTATGCAGCTCTTGATTACATCCATTCTGGGCAGAAGATGAGACATGGCAGCTCTTGGTGATGAGAGGAGCATCTGTCAGTTCCTATTTCTCTCCTAATATCCATGCTATAAATAACTGTAAATGTTTGTACTTAGGTCTGTATTTGTACATTTTTTATTCTGTGTCTAATATTTATGCTTACTTATATTGTTGTAGTCAAGTTTACTGTAGAAAAGTGTACAATGGAAGGGAAAATGAGTGTTTTAATGCTCTGAACTGATAAAATCTCTGCTTTATTGAGATACAATCCAGCTGACCCAAGCAAGCTTTGTTTCCTGTAGGCTGGTGTCCTTCATTCTTACCATGCCCAGTGCCAGATATTCAGGTTCACAACATATCCCTAGACCAGACCATAGGGCCAGAGGCAGATGCCGATGGTGTGTGCTGGCGAGAAGGCTGCATGGCCACCCATGGGAGGCTGCCTCTCCCTTCTGTGGGGCTCGTCATGGAAGTGGCCCTGTTTGGATGTCAGTTTTCGTGTAGACTCTGAGAACTTAACTTCTGACCCTTATCTCTTTATCTGTTTTTGGAATGATCGATTTGAAATCAGCTGATAAAGTTAAATATTCAACAGTATGATTCCATTGAGCTACTAGCCCCCCTTTGCATGCTTTTTTTTCTGGGGAGCTTTGCTTTGAAGATAAGGTTGAAAATGTAGTAGAGAGATCATGCATCTGTTGCATTAAAAACTGAATAAACAAAGTATTAAAGAGCTCTAGTTATTTTAAATAATTATCTTAAGCCTTTAAAACTTTTGGTTTAAACAATGAGTGCCTTAAAACTGTGGTCACAATGCTGATGTGTTTCATGGAAATGCAAGTCTTTAAGTGATGAACATGAAATAATTCAGCCCCCATAAAGTGCTCTGGAAAGGAGGAATAGGCATTGTAAAATATTTTCTAGTAGCAAATCTCAGACATTTAAAAAAAGACACAGACTTTAGGGGTAATAGCTTATGTGAGAGAGAACATAACTATAACCTTTTGTAGCTTCTTTTTAATAGTCAGATGAGTTTTGCCATCTATTCAATAATTTGTGCATTGCATTGATTATTTATGCCTAGCAAATTGACAGTTGTGTGGTGGTTCAATGGTGCTCTTTAAATAGCGTGAGAGAATACAGAGCATGCAGTCCCAGCTAAAACAGCATTTAGTGTGTTTTTCCTCTGACCATAACCCAGAAAACAGCAATATTTTGAACTTCTGCGAGAAGCAATATTTTGGTTTATTTTCCCTCCATTTTCTCCCAGAAAGGACTGTTTGTGTTGCTAGTTTCATGACTGCTTACTGTTCTGACTACAAACACTGTGGTGCTGCAGATGACTGTGAAATGGGAACGCTCAAGCTAACCGATTTAACCAGGAGCCCCAGAATGGAAATGCATCAAAATCTTCATGTGCAGCCAAAGCAGGCTTTCCAGTGTCAGCAGCAGGCACTGAACATTCATACAGCTTTTAGTTCATCCACACTGCCAGCCTCTTCCAAACATAGAGGAAAATTTACTAACCTGCGCGATAGTGTAAAAAAGAGTCCTACAAAAAGCACAGCAAAAGTTAAAGCTGCCAGTGGCTGGGTGTCTGATGACTCGTGCTCTAATTGTTCCTTAGAAAAGGTACGTATTGCAGCAGGCACTTACAGATGTGGATTTTTATAAGACTTTGTGCTTTTGTAAAGTGATGCAAGGTGGATACGATGCGAACTGTAGATAATGTCATATTCTTTTGTTCTGTAGTTTTAACCCTGCTTTTCCAGTGACTTCTTTTTCTGTGTTCTATGGCTAGCAATCTAAGTAGTGATAGTTGAAGTCTGCCTGGCAAAGACATACCTCTATTCAGTATTTTCCCGTTAAGGTTATTGCACTGTACACATTATGCTTTTTAAATAGGAACTTAATGAAAGGGAGGAGGGTCTGGTTTCCTTTATTTTTGTTCTCCAGAGTGCATCTTCTAGTACTTGAAGAACAGCAGCATTATGGAATTTGCTAGTTCAGTTGATCTGCTTCCAGATGTGTATGATGCTTTGATTCATTTCAGCTTAGCTGGTGTTTCTTCACAGAAAATGTTACTGTGTATGTTGGTTAAGATGGGAAAAAAAATAAAGTGTGTTCTTGCTTTTCCTGAGATCTGGACTTCAGTATTAGATCTGGAGATGTTTACTGACCTAATTTTAATTCATTGCTGTAGGGCGTTATTAAATTAGGTTTTCTTAAACATACAGCTTGTAAAGTTGATTACTTTTTGGTTTATACAATTAAAAGGTACATCACATTGTGCTTTGATCCAACAAAATTACTTGCCTGACTGTTGTAACAAAATAATTTTTCAGTTTAGGTTTTAGTGCATTTTTTTTCTGCTGACAGATACAATTAGCCTGTTACTGTTCAAGTTATGCACCCATATATAGAGTATGCAACATAATATGATATTCTGTTATAAATGTGTGCTACTGTTCATGTGTGCACTTTTTAATTAGCACATAACTATTGTTTAGGTAAGTTTGTGTTCATTTAAAGTAGAATTAGTCAATATTGTAGTCAGAGACATCTTAAATCTATTTTGAGGATAAGCTTTTGTTTCTCAGTATACTGTAATGTGTTAATTTGACAAATTCCTAAACATTACAAATGTTTTTTCTTAAATTCCTGGGAAGCAGAGAACTGAAACTGATGCTCTGGGCTGTTGAAGCCTGTATCACAAAATCATTTTCAGGCTGATTATGTGGCATACTAAAATAAAGTCAGCATTCTTATTCTCTTACTAAGATTTTCCGCGTCTTCTTGCTCTGATGGCTAGACATTGTCATTTCTTGCATTGTCCTTTAGTAATCAGTAATCCTAAGTAATCAGGTGATGGTTTTGGGGTGCAGTGTTAAGGAGCAGGGCTAGTTCTTCCGTTGGCACTGAATTCCCCACCCCCAGTTCACCTTAGCTGATTTGGTCTTGCTTGGGCTTTCTCCAAGGGGATATAGAGAAATATACAAAAATGTAGAAAAAACAGGTACTGAAGGTTGCTTGGATTCCCTTCTTTCTTGGGTTATACAGTCTTCTCTTCCTTTCCGTCCGCCTTCCAGCGTGACCTTTTCCCCATCCTCACCCTGCTTTGCAGCTCGCAGACCTCACGCTTCCAGGAGTTACGTTCTGCTGCTTCACCTGCAGGTGCTCTAGGGGGTGTTGGTGCTGGGAAAGGGAAGAAGGGAAGTGCAAACTGTCTGCACTCCCACTGTGGGAGAGGCTGTGTGCTAAGTACTGGCCCTGCTCTGGGAAGAAGGACAAGTAGGCAGCGGCACGTGCAGCCTACGCAGGCCTGAGGTTGTGTGTCACCCCTACTGAGGAAGGCGAGTGTCCCATGAGCTTGGTGCCACGTACAGTCAGACTGGCTGTGTGGTGTCAGCATGCAAGCCACCTTGCAGTTCATTTTGTTGTTTGAAACACCAGGTGCTGCTTTTTTGTCTCCAGATGTGAGCTGTCTGCTCCACCAGTTGTCCTTGCACAGCTCCCTTGTTCCCATTATAGCTGGAGCTCTGAGCACAGCCATGGTGCAGCCGGGTGATTGGCATACAGACGCACTGCGGTCTTGTAAAAGGTTGCAACAACTTTCCTGTCCCTACTGCCAATGCTTTACCTTTAAGCATTTGGGAAAGTGTTTCATTTTTTTGGTGATTTTGGTTGGCATTTTGTTACTAGCTTCTCACTTTTCTGTGGGCATCTGGTATCCTCCATTGTATTTCAGTTCCGAAAGGTATTTATGTAGGACTGCAGTCTGTATCAAAAGCCAGGTTAGAGGAACTGTGTGCAAGGAGAAGTTCTACGTATATAGTTAAATCAGCTGATGTGAAGTATAGAACCTCACTAAAGAAATCCTTTGTGAGTCCTGCAGTTGAATAATTAAAGCTTTTTTTAAATGCTTTTGGTAATTTTCCACTTGTGTGAATTGTAAGTCAAGCAGTAAAATACAAGTAATTCAGCCTGAGTGTGTTTCAAGGCTGGCCTTCCCTTCCTCTCCCCTTCCCTGCTTTCCCTGTGGCAGCCGTAGTGCCTGCATCAGTTCCCAGTACTCCATAAAGCTGTTAGTGTTTAAGACAGTCTTATCTTAGCTTGGATTTGTGTATCTCATGGTGGTGAAGGAGACCCGATGGGAATGTCGTCAGGCAGCTGAGATGAGCAGGGAGGGCTGCAGAGACGAGGTGGGTACAGAACCAACAGCACCAAAGGCAAACGCGATGACCGACCGTGCTAACAGCATAGGAGACCAGAGTCCTAAAGCATGAAAGGACTTTGAACAACAGCATTTTAAAAGAATAAAGATTAAAATTGGAACTGATGGGGAGAGTTGTCAAAGTGACTGGGAATGAGTAGCCTGGAGAGACAGAGTTGGGAACTGAGGGGGGGAATGAAGCAGGGAAGTGAAGCTGCCGTTTGGGGTGACGATGGGTGTGCAGATTGGCATGCAAAGGAAACTCCTACTCTGCCAGTTACTTTGCTGAGCGAAGGGGTAGGGGGTTGTGTGGTGAGTGTCTGCGAATAAATTCAGTTTGGTTTGCACCTTTTCTGGATATGTAGGGTGTGTATATCTGACTAGTTGGTTTATAGGACTTCTACTCTGCACACACATGAAGTCGCCTGTTTTGGAGCAAGGCAGGTTTGAAGGGGAGGCTTCGTTATGCATAAGGGGGGCTAAGTAGCTGCTGAAGCCATTTGATTTGTTCTGCCCTCTAAAGGTTGCAGCACTGATCTCGTGGTAACTGGAGGTTTGCTGCACTGAGCATGTCCCACATCTTTTTGGAAATGTGTATCACTGTTTTTCTGGACCAATTTAGACTCCTGTAACCCTCTCCCCCTTTTTTTAAGCACATGAAAGATTGTGCTGCTGTCCATATAAGGGTGTTTAAATGATACTCATAGTAATCTCTCAAGACATCAAAGACATCATGCTCTAACATCTTTCAATAACTGCAACATTTGTCACGAGCTGTTAATTTTAGATAGAGCTGAAAAAAAAACTAGAAATACCATGTCTACATTTAATGAGGGTTGCTACTCTTGGCTGGTGTTAGGTTTCTTTAATCCTTGCTTTTACTCTTTAATTTGGTTATGCTCTTGATCTGTATTACTTTGTGTTGTAAAAGATTTCAAACTTGTAAAATGTTTAATACTTTTATGTTCTGGGGGCTTTGTTTGTTTTCAGGATTTAGTAATTTCGTTTTGTCGTTATACTTCATGTTTTCACAAGGATGTCTTAGAACAGCCAAGCTGCAGGAACTTGGATCTGTTGTTCAGCTTGGGATCCTGCTGGTGGTTGCCAGCAGTTTGTTGCTGACAGCTTGTTGACAACCAGAATGTTAACACCTCAAAATGATTTGAATCAATGTTTTGCCCCAAATGCTATTTATAGTCTTGTTCCCTTGTAGCTTATGTGCCAGTAGCTCTCCTCTTTTAAATAAAATTCCTAAAACCAAAATGCTACTAGGCCAAAGATGTTGTGCTGTATATTTGTATGGCAAAATTTTATAAAGGTCTTTGGAATGCTGGAGTGAATCAGTGTTAGGATCTTCCACTCATTCGAGTAAAAGATTTTTTTTTAATTTGAGCTCAGTTTAGAAAGCTCAAAGTACCCGTTTATCAAAATGGAACACTAACTTTGTTCCATGCTATCAACTGTAGTCATAGTTTCCCTTCTCTTGTGTAATCCTTGTTGTATAATGATGAGGGGCTTGTGTTGTGAAACCAGCCCATGAAAAGCCGGCTCTGTCCACTGGCATGAGCAAGTTTTCTGTCGTACCCCCCAGGCATTATTGCCCTGCACTGCCAGGTGAGTAGCTCACGGTGAAGAACATGGATATGTCTTAATTCTTTGGGTGTTTTGACATCAGCATTTTGCTTGTTTTTCTGTTTTCAGTTGTGGTTATTGTCTCCAAATCCACCTGTTCTTTCATGATTTTTTAAAAAGAATCTATTAAATTTGAGTCTTGCTTGTTTTAAAATGTTTTCCTGGTTTTCATTATTTTTGACATGTTATTGGTGATTTTTAGCCCACAGAAGCTGTTCCTTCCTCTTCTCCCATTGTCCCTGTGATCCCTGTCCCACCAGTCCCTGCTGAGACCACTGTCATCCCATCCACCATACCACAGGTTTTTATTCTTTTCTGTTGTTTTTGATAAATTTGTTCAGCTCTTACTTATGATTTATTTCATTCTTTTGTTTAAATTAGTGTTTTGGTACTCTGATGCAGCTTTAAGATGAACTGTGAAACAGTTCAGTAATATACTACTGTTTCATTCTGGTTTTTGTATTATAGCAAATTTTAGTCTGTTTAAAAATGTATGTATTTCATGTAAATGTATGGTAATAATTTTTTGAAATAATGAAATATATCACCACAAAGGAATAGAAAGAAAAGAAAGAATGGGGTATTTTATGTTGGAATGTGATGATTCTAGAGCTATTTCCCCCTGACGGAAGTGTTGCTGCTAGATTTTATTTATTTTTAGTTGATTATCATCTCATCTCATACACTCAATATATATCTTCCATCAATTGACTTTTTTCCTGCTCTCTTCTGTTCTGTTTCAGTTGTTGGTGTTAGTGTGCTTAGGGCACACTAAAGTGTGTTTTTTGTTTTTAAGCTCTATTCCTAATCATTTAATTCATCAAGTGATCTTCACTTCTTGGCCTTCGTCCTGTAGGTCACATAATGCCAACGGAAAACCAACCAAACAACTTACCAACTTACCACCACAAAAGCTGTCAAAGATGAGAGAAAGCAGTAAACATGAGTTAACATTGAAATCTTGCTTTTGAATGTGTCACTGCTGCATGGCCAGCTATCCAGTAATTTAGGATAAATAGTGGTTACATTTTTGCAAATTGAAAAACAGTCTGCTTTTATTTTAATATGACTTTTATTGCGAGTTGTAGCGCAAAAATATCAAATGATGGATGCATGCCTTTTGAAGGTGTGCCACCACTTGGAATTGTTTGGTGACTGATGCTTGTTAACTCCGGAAGGGAATTAAGCTGTCAAGAATAATACTGGGATATTTCTGTACCCTACACATCAGCGTTAGGGCTGAACTTGCAACAGGTGGCAATCTTTCTGTCTGTTACGATGCTAAATTTTGCCCAGACCAGTAACTTATCAAAAGGTTTTAGTCTGTTTTTGAAGTTCTGTTTCCAGTAGATATGTGCCTACATGAATCTGTCACCCATACTTTTCTTACCAGACAGACCAGAAATGTGATTATCTTTAAATCTTTTTCCTTCTGTTGGAGGGATTTATCTGCATCAGGATACGAGACTGACAGACCAGGGCACCCAAAGGACCTCTACTGTCAGACTCGATGAGTAAAGATAGTTGAGTCTCCAGTAACATTTACTTCCAGGGAACTGTCAGTAAGCTAAATTTAATTTAAAATCATCGTCATATTAAGCACTTATATACATGTCTATATTTACTTTCTGAGAATATAAATACATATGTTTTTTTCTTTGACTGAGACTTCTTAACTGCCATTGCTGTAACAGTGTTCATACCCACCGGCTGGTGCTGGGTTACAAGCAGGACAGTAAGAATTGAATGATCTGTGCCCCTGTCTTCTGGGTATGTGTTAGTGCTTGCAGGAGTTAGCTATAGAATTCTGCATCATACGTGATTCTAAGCAATTAGAAAATACCACAGGAAGTTATCAAATTAGGATTTGGCAGATGCATTTCTGTACAACAGATACATTTCTCTGTTTTGTTAGTCACTTTATCCCGTAGGCAAGCCCTTGGTCTGCTTGTAAACAAACTTGTCAAATGGCTTTTAAATATTTGAACAAGCCCTGGCACAGTAGCTTAGAACTGTTAGGTAATTGGAAGAAGTCTTACATAACAGACTGAAATACCAGGTCTTCCTTCCAGAAACGTGTGCTATTTTGAGTTAGATATTGCCCTGTGTCTTTGCAGTGTCCAGGCTGCCTTTGGAATGGGTGGCACAAATCTTGTCTCCTTCCTGCTTGGAAATGGAGGTGAATGGCTGCTTCTTGACAGGGAACATGGATAAGTGCCAAAGGAGTGCTAGGAACAGACACTTAAATTATGGAAGATGTTTTGCATTTGTTGGCTGGTTAGTCTCTGAAACGTGCTGCTCACATGGAAATCTCACCTACTAACAGCAGTTTGCTTTTCGCTTTTTTTTTTTTTTATATTAGACATTAGAAGAACATAGGCTGTCTGTAAACCTCAAGAAGCAGTTTCCTATGAAACCTTCCAGTAGCACTGCTTCTGTTGAATTACTTAGGTATTACAGCATCCTAATATTAAAATTAATTGCCAAGTAGAATGCAGTGTAAAGAATGTGGGTGAACTTTCAAAAATAGTCCTTTAATTTTTTTTAATAAATTGAAAATCTTCTGATAGGTGTTACTCTTAAAAAAAAAAAAAAAAATTACATATGCTGCTTTCTTATAGGTCCAGTGGAGGTTAGGTTCCTAACTGCTCACATTCAGTCAGGTTCTTTAGTACAATGGATTGTTTTGACAAGCTTTGTATCATGACACTGGTAACTAACACTGGATTTTTGCATAAGGTCTGTCCATGTTTATACTGAGAGAGCTGCTGGGTGAGAAGAGTGTTTGATGGCAGCTTGACAGACTCATTAGTGTCATCCAATTTGTTTCCTTTTTTATAGTCTGCTCTAACTGGTGTAGGTACTATTTGATTTTAGGACTTACTAAATCCTATAGGCCTCGCTTCTGACACAGCAGCCTAGTGATGCTCCCGCCTCATAATGATAGTTGATTTTCACCTCAGTCTTTTGTAGGGAATGTCTGAGTCAGCCCTTCCAAGCTTTTGGGGGCTTTTTAAAACCACGGATTTCTCAGACATATGTTGTTGTAATGGTCATGAGGCTCATGTAATTGTCATGTTTTTGTAGGCCTTTGAGTGTGTTTAACACCAGCTTCTAGTACAGCTTGTTAAACTGTCCCAAAATTTATTTGCATGCACTCAGAGACACACATATAGTTAAACATGTACATACATGTATACACACAGAGAAAGATGAAAAGGTCTGTACCTTAATTTCAAAGATAAGGATTTTTTATACGTATAAAAATCTCCATACAACTTCAGTGAAGTTGAGATGAAGTCTGTGTTGTGCGACTGAGTTTGTGCATCTCATACAGGACTTGATACATCAACAGGACTTGGGGTCAGGAATCTGTTTGCACACATTTCTGTATTGTGTTCTTCTTAGAACAGGCTAAGTGCTAGCATTTCCAGCACCATTGCCTGTAGTTTTTGGGAGCTGCTTTGTCAGTGGGAAGGGCCTCTGAGAATGAATGCAAATATTTTTGGCTTCACTTTTTTGCTTGCCATTAGGATGAGGCTTAAAAAGTGGTTTTATTCTGCTCAGGCTCTTCCTAATTTATTTAAAAACAAAACAACAACAACAACAAAAAAACCCCTTGCAATTGGTTTAAAGGAGATAATGCAAAAGTAAGAAATTCATTTCGAAGTGCTTCAGGTGAATTTCTCTAATCTGTATGGATTTTCTTTCAGCTGAAAGTGCAGTTTCATAGGAACATTCTCAATTACATAAGTGAATAAAAGTGTTTCCTTATTCTACCACTTCCTGGCTAGTAGCAATGCTATATAACTTCCTATTTTGTAGCAGTAATCTCCAACTTCTTACAGCCTGTAAATTGATAACAGGTTTCTGATGGAAGTACATGCTGCTGTGCCACAAATGAATGTCTACTGATGTGGATTTGCTGTCACAAGTCTGTTTTGTAGATCTTCTATAAGTTTCCTTTTATAAGTTTATATTTTGCAATTTGCAGTTTTGTTTTGGAACATAGCAAAGAAACAAACCACAAAAAACTTCCTGGTAGGAAGAAGTAATCAAAGCTGCCAAAACTTGTTCTTAGGATGCCGGGTCGTAAAGCAATTTTGAATGTCACAATGCAAACACTAGGGTACCTGATACTGTCAAATTACAGCATCGTTCATTTTTTTATCCTCTTTAAAGGCAATATGAGACAGAATTTGTATACAGAATAAACGAGCTCAAGAGTGCGTCTTTGGCATTCAAGCACATTCTTCAGGCTAAAAACAAGTGTTCCAAAAGAGTCAGTTTTAGAGGTTCTTAAGCTGAGGCTTCCTTGTAACAGACCTCTGAGAAACCCAGCAAATCAAACGTTGTATAAATACTGTTAGTATTTTCTCCTATATTGTATAATATGTTTGTTTTATTTCTTCTTTTAAAGGCAAATCCCCCTCCAGTTCTGGTGAATACAGATTCTTTGGAGACTCCAACATATGTAAGCCTACACTTTCTTTCATTTACAACTTCAGATAATGTTAGCAGTTTAAGTCTGTTGTTACTGATCAGTGAAGTCAATTTTACCTTACAGTACATGGTTTTGCCAGCTATACTGATGATTACTTCAAGTCCTTAAATGACTGTTTTACGAAAAAATAACAATTGTAGTCTGTAAGAGGAAGGTCCTGTGTGAGTACTGCTGTGTGACAGTGCAACACAGTGCAAAACGCTGTTGTTTGGATGCTGAACCTCTGGAACCTCAGAGAACAATCTGTTTCTTCAGCTGTACAGGCAGATGCTTTAATATTTAATGTGCCATTTCTGTTGCACTTCTCATAAAGCACTTCTCAGTGCAGTGGTAGTGCTCTAAATGTTCATACAAATGGTTGGCTCTGTGTGAAGCATTAAGGTAATAGGTGTAGTTATGTGGGGGCTCAAATTGGTGTTTGGCAGCGTATGATCTCTGATGAGAGCAACGCTGGCAGGTGCAGGCTTCAGAGGCTCTGGGTTGTATGCAAGTTTGACATAGGTTTCAGATGAGAGTTTTCCCCCCTGTACCTTCCTCCTACTGTTACGTATGTCCTACTTGCTTGTTGTTTTCCTAACCAGTGTTAGTGTCTGCACTAGTTACTTTATATTGTGTTGTTTTTTTTTTCCTAGGTATTAGCAAGGAAAGCACAAATTTATGCTTACAAAGTAAAGCAAAATGTGAAGAAAAAGAATAAACCTTGTTTTTGTCAAAAGCATTCATAACTTAAAGTTGCTAAAAAGGAGCAGTAATAGATAGCACAGGCAAAAGCGTGAATTAACAGTTGAAGTGAAAGACAAAAGCTTAATATGGAGATGTAACTGGCTCGTAAATGAGTCCTGAGTATGGATAATGGCAGCTGACCAAAAGATCACAGCAGTCTGCAGTGCATGGCCCTTTAACTGATGTGACACAGTTTAGGGAAGGGTGCTGAGGTTGCGGTGTTTCTGCACACACAGACTAGATCAGGAGGAAAAGTAATTAACGAAAATGTACTCACATTTCAGAAGGCCTCATCTGGTAGCGGCCCCTTGTAGGTAATAGGAATAGGGATAGAAAGCAGGACTAACAGAACAAATGGGCACTCGAAATTGTAAGCGATCTAAACTACCAGTTTGCAGTGCATGTAAAGCAAACCCACAGCGATCTGTAGTCTGACCTACTATGTAAGCGTAGGAGATTGGATGAAGAAACACTTTTCCAGGTTCCCACACAGGTGGTGGAGCTGTTACATGGCATGTAACATAAAATCGTATCTGGGGTGACTGCATCATGAATTTACGAAGCCGTAACTATTTCAGGGTGTTCTGTTGGTAGGGGAAAAACCAAACCTGAATCTAGAAAGTCAGCAATGAAAAAATGTTCAAGAACATTTCTTGTTATCTAAATCAAATGCTGATGAGGAAGTCCTCCATCTTAGAACTCAAATTGGCATGGCAGAAAGACACCAAGATGCATATTTTTTATTCTTTGTAAAAACTCCAATGAAATACAATGAGTACAAACAGAACACAAGGTAGTGACATATGAGTGACATACTGGCAAAATTAACTCCCTTACAGCCAAAAGGCCCTAACCAAATTCTGCTGAAATACTAATAGGTCTTCACATTGAAGGAAAATTGCTAGACCTCTGTTGTGGCATAATTACAGCATTTGTATAGAATGCTGTAGTTTTTTCTTTCATACAGGGAAAGTCCCTGCAAATACTGCTTGCCTCAGCAGATCTGAGATCGCTTCAGTGCTTCCAGAAAGTAGAACAGGGCTGTGATGCTGATCATTTCATCTATCCTTGCTCCTGCCCATGCTGACGTTCAGGTCGCTAGATAAAATCAATTCACAAGTATAATGACTAGGGAACAGAGCTGAAGTGAAAGATAAAAATGATGGAGCTTCTTCTTTACTCATGTAACCCAAATTTAAAGTATATTCTAGATAACAATTATGTACATGGAAATATATTGCTTAGATTTATTAGAGTTGGTTTTTTAATGGTAATAAATAGGGAAATTATTAATTGTCCTTGTGTGTTTAAAAATAATAATAATAAAAAAAAGTCACGTGTTGATCAATGATCACAAACCTTTTCCAAGGTGCTGTAATACTAGATGCCTGGTTCACTTAGCACATGGCATTTCTGTAGATAATAGTTCAAGAACTAAGCTAACATAAAAACTTCTTGATCACTGTGGCTTCTTTGGTGTTGATGTAGTAATAGATCCAGTTTCGTGTATTCAGAAGGTCAAGACCTCTTCCCTTCTAATGGAGAAATATCAGGTGCTAAAAACAGGGTATCTTTTCCATTGAACCACCTATTAGGGCATATCATTTTTGAGGTACTGTGCAAAGAGGAAGATAGTAATCTGTTATGTCTGGAAAGGATATGGGTTGCATTGCAGTAAAGGGAGAGGTAATTAGACATTAAGAAAAACCGTAATGAGCCTGCTACCAGCCAGCCTGGGAAATTAAGGAGTCTTCAGCTCTGGATGCTTTTAAATGTGTTTAAAAAACATATGAGGAATGTGATCTTAATTTTGTTCAGGGTAAAGTAGGAGCTCTCCAGATACAGAATATCTTAAGAATGGGCAAAATGTTTTGGAACACAATGATATAAATGTTACTTCTTATCTTGTTAAATTTTTCATCCTTTAAAAGAGGTTAAGAATTTTATTTAAATTTACATGTTTGTCACTTGTTCTTTGTGTCCTAATTCTGTAGGCAGCAAAGAATGGAGATATCCTTTCTAAGTTGTGGACAACAAGGCTTGCTCTTTTAATCATGGCTTACTTCTAGTATTTTTTCTCATCTAACTTCATGAAGTAGTCTTTTAAACTCTTCTGCTGTTTTGGGTCCTTTTGTAGTTTGTTGGTCTACAGCATGTATTTAACATGATAAATGCTAGTATAAATAACTGTTAAACATTGCTTTAGAGAAATAATGTAAAGGATCACTCTTCAATTTGTCTCTCCTCTGTGAGGAACAACAGTTGGAAAACACTTCTCTCCTACACAGTTCCTTCTCTACCCTACGTCTCCTTCCTTTTTTCTCACTTCTAACTTCCCATATGGCCTGAGGAGCAGCAAGAGCAGTTTTTTCTGGAAGTCAGAAGTAGGCTTCTGTTATGCA
>VXAV01002094.1:64138-78140 GCA_013399715.1 Alectura lathami | reverse complement strand
TACCCCTGTTTTCTTATTTAATTGGGCTTAACTACTAGTAAGGAAACATTTATACATAATTAGGTAGTAGCAAATGATATTTGCAATGTAATTTGAAGTTAGTAACAAATTGCATTATGGAATTATTTAAAATTATTTTTATTCCAGAGCAATCTTTCAGTAAACTCTTGTATTGCTGTGCAGGGGGGAAGAAAAAATCTCCTGATTGTAGGACCAGCTTTTTTCTCTCATGTTGTTGAGACATTGCCCCTGCCATATTTGGTGCAAATGCCTGATCATTTATGTGTTTTAGTCTTGTTGAGCTTATTTCAAGGCTTTGTTTGAGCCTGTTGGCCACTGTCAGAAGGTACATCTGGCAGAACTTTGTGACAGGTGGGTCAGGCATTCTACTTACTGTAATGAGAGCTCAGTGTTACTACAGTAACACATGAAATGGAATGGAAATCCAGCAGCACTTAAATGGCTTGTGCAAAGCAGGAAAGTAGGTGGATTTGTTCGTATCATGGTTTAAAACTAGTGAATTCTCATTGTGTAATGCCTAGTATCTGATTTTTAAAAATTCTTATAGCTCTAAATAAGTAGTTTGTACAAAGTTGTGTTCAAAATTATATCTTGTGTTTCATTTAAAGAATATCCTCTTCTTCTGTGGACAAAATATTCCATTTACATCTTTTCCAGTTCTCTTTGTTTTATTTTTAAGCATTAATGATTATTTAGAGCATTGTCTTGAATCAATGCAATTTTGCAGCAAAATCTATGTATCTGGCCATGTTAGCATGCGTTTTAGTGTATTTCAGATAAAATATTGGACTCCTAATGAGTCTGCTGTACCACAACAGCTGAACATGAGTGTTACTGTCTCTAGGGTTAACGATTGTATTCTACGAGTAAATGAGGTTGATGTTCGGGATGTGACACACAGCAAAGCAGTTGAAGCATTAAAAGAAGCGGGATCAATTGTACGGTTGTATGTCAAAAGAAGAAAACCAGTGACAGAAAAAATAGTGGAAATAAAGCTCGTAAAAGGCCCTAAAGGTATGTAGGAAGTCTAAAAGTCCTGCTTCAGGAGAAGGATAGAGTTGACGGTAGATTTCAGCATGTATTTCTTACAATAACACAGTACCATGCATGTGAAATTCTAGATCAAAAATAATGGAAAATTAAGACAGAGACATCAGAAAAGCTTCTGAATTTTCATCCGTGTGTGTCCTGAAACTGTTCTCGTAGAATGCGTATTTTTCGTTGTAACTATAAGAATGTGTGGGTCAGTTGTTTTGATCATTTGGTAATCTTCAAGTACGTCATAAACAGACGTACAATGCTTCATGTAAATTACTTAGATCTTTGAGAGATTAAGAAAAGTTTAGAGAGAGTATTCTTTTGTTTCTACACATGGACATGTTGGAAAACACTTCTTCAAATATCAGTGGTGATGTTATAGCTTGGCCATGTGCATCTTTCACAATACATGAAGTAACTATTTAGCTTTTGATTTTCAGAACTTCGGTAAATGTTATAGCTTTTCCAAAACTTTCTGGAAAATCATGGAGTTCAATTGGAAAGGCATCCAGCATTGCTTTGGCCACAGCCTAATGTTTTTATATGTTTGTGTGTGTGTACATATGTAGATGTGTGATACAGATGGCATTATCATTTGTACAGTCATCTGAATCTGGAGAATGCCAGAAGTTTGAGTGACGACTTTATCTTCAAGCAGGTCTTGGTTTCAGTATTGCTGGAGGTGTAGGAAATCAGCATATACCTGGAGACAACAGCATCTATGTAACCAAAATCATTGAAGGAGGGGCAGCCCATAAGGATGGCAAGCTTCAAATCGGTGACAAACTTCTAGCTGTAAGTAAAAGCAGGAGGTTTTTTATGAGCATTCACTTTTAGGCCCATTAAGGACAGGATTCACTTTGTGATTATGCTATGTGTTAGTGGAGTATTTTGCAGAAATAAATATTAAAAAGATGATCTTAAAATCTGCATCATAGGAAGTGTGTGTCTGAGTGCCAATGATAAAACAAGAATCTAAGGTTTGGGCAAATGACTGATGTAGCGTAACATGACGCGGGAGTTTTGTTCACTGTGATAGTCAGCAGTGCTTTGATTTGAATTGCTGGAAAGGGGTTTGCTTTGTTTTGTTTTTAACATTTGATGGCAAGTAGGTGAGAGAATTAATTAAAAACAAAAAGCAAAATCAATGGAGTCAGCTTTGTGTATGCCCATGTACTTTTTAGTGTTCTATTTGTCCTGTTTGTTATCCAACGTCGTTTTCTGTTTTTACAATGTTACTGTAAATATAATTTATTATGATCTCTTGCGGAAAGACTTTCATATTTCATAGCACTACAGAGCATCTTGTATATAACTGGACCAATTATGTCTTTTGCATATGAATCATAATATGCTAGAGTGCTTCAAGAGATTTCAGTGAGTGTCCTATGAAAACTTTCATTTTTTTTAAATTGAGAGCTTATTTTTTTTCAGGTGAATAGTGTTTGCTTAGAAGAAGTTACTCATGAAGAAGCAGTGACTGCCTTAAAAAACACATCTGACTTTGTTTATCTGAAAGTTGCAAAACCCACCAGCATGTTCATGAATGATACTTACGCCCCTCCTGACATCACAAACTGTAAGTTCTACTTGTATTTATGGTATATTTTTCTCTTCAAGGTTTTAATATAGTCCATTTTAGTATATGAAGTTTCAAGCTTTTCAAAATTAAACCCTCACTGTTATGAAAATTTGATGTAAGATAGTTGATTTATCAGGAAAATTATACTAAACAGAGTGATGTCCCAGATGCGGTGTGCTGGAAAGACTGTGAAAGTGGGACTCTGATTTTGTGACTGATGTAACTAGTCCTAGTGATGAATTTCTGATCATTTTCTGCTGAGTACGAGGAGACTGAATGCCCAGTTCACATGGAGGCTCTGAATGCACTGTGTAGTTCCATGTTCTCTGATAATGCACAGAATACTGTTTCAGGTGGAAGTTAGGGGTGTTCTGTTTTTTTCAGTTTTACTGGTTTTTTTTTCATATAAGCATGTTCAGCTCATGAATAAACTTAGACTGGGAGAAAAGGAAGAGGTTTTGACCTCTAATACCTGCAAAATTCTGTGTTAACTTGATCTATTATTTCTGTTTTGACATAATTTTTGATAATTAGATGAAAAAACAATGAANAGTGCTACCATTAAACACTTAAAATATCAAAAGGATTTACTCTTAAATATCTAGTTATAAATGAGATGGAATATTGCGAATACAGTTTACTGTTATATTGGAAAATGAGATTTTTTTTTCTATTAACCCAGACTGACCTTTTGTTCAACTTCTAATTCATTCATTCTTCAGATTTTTTTTTCCTATAACCAGACATTCTGAAGTAGGAGTGAGGAAATCTTTTCCTTACCAAGGAATAGAAAGAATTTGCACATATGTATTTGTCATCTGTTTAGTCTGGTCTTTATCCAATAATAAAATGAAAAATATGTGGACTTTTCTTGCAGACCACTTTTACTCATCTCTTCCCTAAGTTGGTTCTGGAGGAAAAAGCAACATGTTTCTTGAGTTATCTTAGTGTTTTTTATTTGTTTGTTTCACTGTTAGATGCAAATAATTGATGTCAGGTACTTAGCACTGATGTGCTCAGATAGCACTGCATATGAAAAAAGACACTGTTGGACTAAACCGCTGATGTAATCTCAACTAGTATGTAATGAACAATATCAAAAATACAATAAAACGAAGGATAGAAGTACCTTATAAGCCTTCTATCACCTTGTTGGTGATAGCTACAGTAGTGTTACATCTATTCATAAGCCTATTGAACTGCGATTTCATGGTTACCACGTTTTCTGTCTTTACTGTCTAATTAGAAGGATATTCTTGAAGGCTCCATTCACAGACACAAATCTAATTTTCAGCCTTCATTTATTCATCCTCTATTTTATGCTCTTGTCTATGATTAAAAAGCAGCCATTTTCCCTTTTGGGATATAGTTTATCCAATAACTCACCCTTTCCCACTGTTTCATTGGAAGAGAGATTTTTTTCTTTCTCTGTTGTAACTGACTTCTTCTCATAAGTTTCACCTTGAATTCTGGAATTTTCTGAATTTTCTGGAACAGAGAGAACCTGGTTTGTGGTATTCATGGTAGTTTTGCAGTGATATGATTACATATTTGTGAATGATGTGACAAACAGTATCTTATGTGTTACTACTGGACTTTGACTAGATCATTGGGATATTTATTTTATGAATCGTTTTTGGGAGGCAGAGACAAAGCCTCAAAGAAGCATGCGGAGAGAAGAGTGGAAAAGGACCTGGTTCCTGATAAAATGTCCAGCTCCTAATAACACAATGATACCCTCTTATTAGGAAAAGTCATACTTAGTAACTCCCCAGTTTCCCTGATTATTTAAAAACAAACAAAAAAGTTCACCACCACAACAACAAAAAACCAACTTGATATAAGGATCCCTGACTGCAAATTAGTATTCTCCTTGGGGTGATAATTCTGTTTTTATATTCCTACTGTCTGCATCAATAAATACTTCTAAAGAAGTATTTATTCTAGCAGCATGCATAAGGGCATGCTGTAGGCTCTCCTCTTATGCAAAGAATAAATTTTTCCTAACTGGTGGATGAGCTGGTGACTCACTTCTTTGAAGTTAATTACATCATAACATAAAGCCGTGAACCTCTACGGCCAGAATATATGCGTAGACTGCTTGCTGCCCAGGTCTCTCCCTTGGTTTTGTTTGTGTGTGTGTTTTTTTGTAGAAACAAGCACTTAATCAGAAGCACGTAAAAGCACAATACCAGCTACCTGTAAGCCTGGTACCTGTCCTGTCTGCAGGACATGGAGTAGATTACTCATGGTGATCAATTTTGGGATCATGCTCGCTGATGCCATCCATCCAGCTAGTAACACTGACAGCTGCACTGATTTGTGTGCTTGATGATCATGGTCTTCTACTAATGGTCTTCTGTAATAAGCCGTGTATCAGTGGGGAATGTAATTTACCTCAGTACTCTGAATATAAATGTTGATCGTTAAATGTGTTCTGGAAGAAATGTTCAGTAACTTATTAGTACAAATGCTTTTCAAGTTGATTCATCAGAGTATTACTGTGTAGGTCTAGAACTTGCTCTTTGAAAACACCCAGATTAACCACAGTGTGCATATTGTAGAATACCAGAGTCAGAAAAGTGTCTACACTTGGTTGGAGAGACAAAGATGATTTATTTTGTGTACAGACCTCCTTTGAAGACATGATTAATGATGCATTTTTGGCTCCCAGTCAATGTTAAATTGTTTGTCCTGTGTGTGTGCATGTGTGTGCCCACACACTGGTGCAGTATTTCCGCTGTGTAGAGAATAGAGCAGTGCCAGGTAGGGGAGTAATCAGCTTCCTCACTGGAAACGTGCATGCCTTATGGTCGCTTAAATGGCATAACTACGGGAAGAGCCCAACAGTAATGACAGTAAATTACAGTGTAGTTTTGATTTTATTTCCCATTTTAGAGATTGTACTTGTGATTAGTGTCTGCAGTTTGCAAATAATAGGAACATTTTCCATTTTCCTGCTGTACAGAACTGTGTAATGCCAAGTCGGGGGTGGATTTGGACATGAAATTTCTCATTACATGTCTTTGACTTTTCCTGTCAAAACAAGTTAATTTTATGCATGTAATTCTCAGTTCATGCAAAACACAGGTCTGTTATCAGCTACTTCAGTAATATTTACTTAGAAATAGAAGTTTTGACCTGATTTGCGATTCAGAAAGTGATGGCTTGTTTTTTATTTCTGTCATGTTCCTTGTGAATGCTCTGCAGGTGTAACAGCCAGCTAAAACAGTTTGTGAAAAGGTGCAGGCTCTTCCCCCCACCCCACCCAGGGCTCCACGGAGAGCCTCTTGTGCCTGGTTAGCTTCCACAGCATAGCAGTAAGAATGCTAGCTTTCAAAAGGGATTTGATTTTTCCCAAGCATGGGGTATATGCAGGACTTTGTTAAAGGATGTGGCCAGTGCTGATGTGGCACAGGCTGCAGGGCTGAAAGAATGAGCTGTTACATTGCTTGGTGGCCGGGTTTTAGTTGCATGGTGAAAGGATTCGGAATGCTGAGAAGAAGAATATGTAGTAGTGTTAGATGAGATGGTATGGATTTTTCTCAACATGATGCAGGTGAAAACTAAGAATTTTTAAAACAAATGAAAAGCACTGGAAGTCAATGAATATAGAATTTGTTATGAAAAATCTAATTACTTTCTTTGTCATGAGAAAGTTAACTACCTCCTGTAAGATATGCATCATTTTAGCTTCCCCAATTTATTAAAATCAAATGTAAGTTCATTTTGTGAAATGGCGAATCCTGAAATTATGTAAATTCTGCACAGTGCCAGACTAGAATATGCAACTCACTGAGGGCTGGTGTGTCTGGATAACACACTTAATTGCTTTTAAAAGCATTGGCTGATAAACTACTTGAGCTGTTAACAGTGGATTTTAATGCTTGCTGAAACTCATTCTAGAAAATTGAAAAGTCTCCTACTGTGACAGAACTTTGAAAGGGTGCGAAGCAATCTGATATGATATCACATGTTGTGTGCCGGGCAGTAAGGGACTGTGCGGTGACTCCCTGTCGCACTGAGAGCCTCAGTGCCTGGTCGTCGATCAGGGTGGTGGCATGTCCTTGTGGCATGCACTCCATGTGTGGAATTTACTGTGCACAGTTTTACGAAGAACCTAGACTAATGCAGAATCAATACAGCATTGACTGAGTGGTTTGAAAGCTGGCTATTTAGCAAATCTCATATAAAAATCCTGTTGCTGAAGCTTGCATGTAACCCAAGTGTTATGCCAGTGGTTTATATATAAAGTAGAAAAAGGAGCAAATGCGAGTGATTTCTTCAGAGCAAGCTGTATTATGTCTACTTAGTTAAAAAGCTTTGGTTTTACTGAACCCCTCAAAGGTCAGACATTGCATCAGATTCAGCAAGGGAATAAGAGAAAAGCTCTGCCAACTTGATAATTATGAATCTATGAAGTGCCCAACCCCTGCGTTCAAGCCTCAAAGCTTGAAGCACCTACACCAGGAAAAAGGTTTTCAATTGTAGAATGCACTTCCTAATAGGAGACAGTGAGCACCACGATGCCAGTTTAATGGACACTAAAAGCTGATGTGCCTAACTTGGGAATATAATGCACCTTCTTAATTACTTATTGGGACAACTTTCATGAAATTGTGGTATATTTTCCTTCAACTGAAAGGGTTAAGATGCTAATTTTTTCTAGTGTGTGTGTTGTGGTTCAGCTAAAACATGTGCACATCATGCACAGGACTGCACAGGATTCATGGCCTGTTGTACCAGAGCTTAGACTAAAATTCCTGTAATATTCCTTTGTTTTAATCAGTACATCTGTGAACAAGGCAGCTGGTCCTTGCAGTACAGCTGAATTTTTTGCACAAGCTTGTTTATCTGTCCCAGTAAATTGATGCCTCTTACCTCGAAGAACAGGAGGTAACCTCTCCTTTGTTTCTTAAAGTGGGCTGTTGGCTGAGCATGTATTAACGCCTCTACCAGCACTAAGCTTTCATTTTAAAGATAATTGTGTTCAGTGTTTAAGAAATTTAACATCCCTCCCTGTTCAGACCTGACAATCAGAATAGCCTAGAGTACCTTAGGTATGTACATCAAAGCATTAAAGGAAAGAGGCAGGCAGCAGAAGTGTAACATTAAGACTTATAGTTTGTTTTTAGAAGAGGTCACTTCATATAATGTTTTGTTTCAATTCCTCCAGCTGCTCTTTCTTATTGTTGTCTTTATGCTCATTTTATTTTTTCCTCTTTGAAGCTTATTCTCAACCAGTGGACAACCATATCACCCCATCTGCCTACTTGGGACAGTCCCTTCCCCCAGCATCTCCAGGGCGATATTCACCAATTCCGAAGGGAATGCTTGGAGATGATGAGATTACCAGGTAATGAATAACAAAACGCTACATTAGTTAACCAGGGAAGCTCAGAAGATGTGTTTGTGGGCAAAATGCTCATAAGGATATTTCAAAAAATAAGCGTGTGACTTTCTTAGCACTTAAAATATTGGTGTAAGGAGCAAACAAGGGGTTTTAAAAATAGATATACGTGATGTATCATTCTTGGAGTAGTATTAAAATCAGAATGCTCTGCCAAAATGCTTCTTGAGCTGACTGAGCCTTTTAGGATAGTAGTATTAGCAGAGATTATTTATTATTTTAAAGAGATGCAATATTTCTTTTTTTTTTTCCCCCCAGACAAAGGTTTATTTTGATGGATTAGTAAATCCAGAATGACTAGAAAGCTCTTAATCGTTCCCATTAACATCTGTTGATTAATTCACTGATTCCACAGAAGATTGCGTTAACCTTTACCATTGCTGAGAAAATGAAGCTCCTCTAATGTTGTTACCTTTCTGTTCTACAAGTATGGGGATGTTGCGCTGTTTTCAGTCTTGCTGAATTCTGTGTCATTCTGTCATCTAATATGAATTATGTCATTCGGTTTCTGAGACAGGGTCTACCCAGATTGGAAGAGAAGTGACATAGTAAGTTGGAGAATGAATTTTAGTGTGTTGGAAGGTGGGGGAGCCTCAGATATGTCTTCGTAGTTATTTTTAGCTTGTGGTTAGGTGGGCATGTAAGCCAAAGTGACTGTCCTGGGGGCAGTATTGCTGACATCGAGTGCATAGCTTTTCTTGGAAATTGCTGAGGCTTTAAGGTTTCCTTTGAAATGTAAGGGCTATTAAAGAAGGTCTTAGTAGTTTTTCTTGAAATTACCTTTTCTTCTTCCACTGCTTCCATTCCCAAAAGTCTTAAATATTTTGAATAGTATCTAAGAAGATACTGTGTATTTATGTTCCCTAACTGCAGCCTATTTGTTAATGCGGTATTGTGATCCAGAGCACTATGCAGAGGTTTTCACAATGTCATACATCAGAAACAAAATAGTACTCTGAAAAGATGAATCTAATAGCTGTGAGAGGGTGAAATTTAGGAATTTGATGCTAAATTGATCTAAAAGCTAGTGCAAAAAGGGAGCATTACTGAAGATCAGACTTCTTTGTTTGTTTTGGGAAAAAGGCAGCATCTTAGTCTATCCTATAAATTAATAATGAATCTGTCCAAATACATATGGATGTCAGTTAATTGTTCTTTAGTGCTCTCTAGTGATTTTTTAAATGCAGTGCACAGTTGCTGTGTTGTATTATTAGAAGTTTTCTGTTTCTGAAATCATCTGTGCTTTTATTCTGCTAGGTGAAATAGCGGATTTTTGAAGGGAGAGCTTCTGCACTAGAAGTTGACTGGCCATATCTAGTGAATTCACTCTTTTAACTTGAATCAGCATTTCTTCTTTTGTTTCTTTGTCCAAGCCTGGAAGCCAAGAATGAAACAGTGGTTTGGAGTTAATGTTTTCAGTTGCTGTTACTGCAAATAAATTGCAAATGTTCTTGAGAATGTCATAAATTCTATTTTTCTTTGGAGAGTTTTTGCTGTCTTTGCAATATGGAAAGTGTTAAATAGTGTCATGCAGTGCTGAATAGAATTGCAGCATAATAGGAATTTACGATACATATGTACTAGTGGATAGTTCAGGTTGCCTAACAACAGGAAGGGTTTTTTGCATCTACAAGCACAACTGAAAGTATACAAATAATAGAAGATATTAGAAAATTACACATTTTGGGAGAGAACATAGCTGCCTTAAATGTGTTATTTTTGATACCTGAATTTTCAATACTTCTTATCTCAGAAGACTTAGCTTTTCTAGTTGTTTGTTTTACTTTTATTCATGGCATATGACCAAGATTTTGCATTCCTTTCTTTCATTCAGGGAGCCTCGAAAGGTTGTCCTGCATCGAGGATCAACAGGTCTTGGTTTCAACATTGTTGGAGGAGAAGATGGAGAGGGAATCTTCATCTCTTTCATCCTTGCAGGAGGGCCGGCTGACCTGAGTGGAGAGCTTAGAAAAGGCGATCGTATAATTTCTGTACGAATCCTTTCTTTTTTTTATATAAACAACAGCAGCAAAAAAGTTTTCCTGTCTCTTGATACTAATGCCAGATAATGTGATTTCAATGCAAAAAATATCATTAATTAACTGAGCTAAATTTGAGACGTTGCTAATAAATTTCTTAAGTGTCTTTGAGAATTTTAGTCTGCCTCAATTTTTTGTCTGTAACCCAGTGAAAATGGCACTTTCCTATCTCAGAGATGTTATTCAGAGTAAAAAATCATAAGACATTAAGTTATCTTTAGCCTGATATTTGAGGTACGTGTGTCTAAACGGAAAGAATGCAGGCTTCAGGAACAAACCTTCTAATGAGATAGATGGACATACTTGGCCGTGATGTCTTAAAATTAGTGCTTCACATCCTGGCTTAACTGCTAAATTTCCCATTAGTTTTAAATACACCCATCTCACAGGGCTGTATTAGCAGTGAAGGTCATGAAGATTTTGTTTCTTCTTGAGATGTATGAACAATAATTTCTTAAGACTATTACAATGTGATTTTGTAGCTATTTAAGAGGAAAAAATAATTTTGACCCTGCTGGCATTAAAATGCTGACAATAAAGTATGTCTTCAGTTTGAAACAACAATGAAGAGTACTGTTGGTCTATAATGTGACACGTTTCTGCTTCAAACATTCTGACACTATTTTGAAAATGACTGCATTGAAAGCGACTACACAATTTCATGGAGGGTGAGGTCTGTCACTGAATGTTAAACACAGTGGGCTGTGGGCATGCGTTTGCTAACGAGGTCCCTGAAGTCCTGTTGTAGAAAGGTGAGGTGAACCATCACAGAGAGCTGCATTCAGTGCATGTCCTTCAAAAGAAAGAAAAAGGTCTTAAACAAGAAAATTGACCTAGCGTTAATAAATTCATGAAGTGATATACTGTGAAGATATGAAGTAATTATTGAAGTGTTTCTTAGCAGATGGGTTTCAGTAAAGATCAGTAGTCCTTCTTTGTGCCAGCTAGCTCGTAATGGTGGATACAGGGAAATCTCCCAAAGCATGGAAACTGGTTTGTGTCCAGTTAATTTTTTTCATGAGTCTATATTCTGTTATGATAAACACTATGATTTATGATTTATCACAATTATAATGATTAACACAAACATTTATTTTGATAAAAAGGATTTTTTGTATTATTTGTAGGTAAATGGAGTAGACCTGAAGGCAGCAACCCATGAACAGGCAGCAGCAGCCTTGAAGAACGCAGGCCAAGCAGTAACTATTGTGGCTCAGTACCGTCCAGAAGGTGAGACAGTTCCCATATGCATTCAGATTTCCCTTCCATGATTTGAAAATCAGGTAATTTAAAATGTCTTCCCATCCCATCCCCACCTCACTGCTCTTTTGAGCATAACAGAAACAAATAATATAATAGATGTTGGCACATACCTGTCAGCATATTAGCAACTGGCCACAGTGGAATATGTGCAAGTGTTGGTGCCACAGCTTGGTGTGCTACTTGCTCAGATCATGTTCAGGATTTTGATTTCTTCTGTAAATGTTAACACTGTCAGAACATGAAAGTTAACCAGTAAATCCAGAACTCAGTAGAAATACCACATCATTACTTATATTCCACGACTGTCTTTAGCTTTTAATGTGGTGGTTTTACTTTCCTTAGCAGTAGGAGGATAAAAGACTAACTCCTTCTCTGTTGTGTTGATTTAGATGACCTAAAGAAACTATCAGGTTTTATTCCTGTTTCATATTAAGCTGGTATTTCTATTTATCCAGCAATATCTTCTGATCTGGATTAGGCTGCAGTGGATGCTGATTAACAGTCCTTCTGTGTTTTGCAGAAGCCTTGTTACAATGTACTTATTTACCCTCCTGTATTTCTACAGCAGGTTTCAAATGCCTTTGTCTATCTGAGACTTTAACAATTCCGTAATCTAAAATGATACGCATGACTTGAGTCTGTTATGAGGCCCCACCTGCAATACTGCACCCAGGCCTGGGGTCCCCAACACAAAGACGTGGAGCTGCTGGAGTGGGTCCAGAGGAGGCCACAGATGCTTGGAGGGCTGGGGCTCCTGCCAAGGCAGGCTGAGGGAGCTGGGCTTGTTCAGCTTGGAGAAGGCTCCGTGGAGACCCCATTGCGGCCTTCCAGTACCTAAAGGGAGCTTATAAACAGGAGGGAGAGCGACTTTTTACACGGTCTATTAGTGATAGGACAAGGGGGAATGATTTTAAGCTAAAAGAAGGGAGATTTAGGTTAGATATTGGGAAGAAATCTCGTACTCAGAGGGCAGCGAGGCACTGGCACAGGCTGCCCAGAGAAGCTGTGGATGCCCCGTCCCTGGACGTGTTCAGGGCCAGGTTGGAAGGGCCCCCAGGCAGCCTGATCCAGTGGGTGGCAACCCAGTCCATATCATGGGGTTGGAACTAGATGATCTTGAAGGTCCCTTCCAACCCAAGCCATTCTATGATATTGTGATATCATTGTTAAAACAAGATGTTCTCCATGTTAGGTAGCTGATTGCAGCATG
Source organism: Alectura lathami (assembly GCA_013399715.1). Classification (NCBI taxonomy): domain Eukaryota; kingdom Metazoa; phylum Chordata; class Aves; order Galliformes; family Megapodiidae; genus Alectura; species Alectura lathami. The sequence goes on along the minus strand of VXAV01002094.1, from coordinate 65,577 downwards.
CTCTTCTTCATTCCTTTTTTCTCCTCTTCTGTCAAGTTTCTTTCATTGTGTCCTCCCTGAGCCTTTGAAGTGTTAGCTTTCACATCTCCCTCTCCCCACCTGTGTCAACATCATATGGTATTTCCACCAATCCAGGAACTCTGTCGGTAATAAGGCCAATTGATTTGTTTCTGTCGGCTTCACAGTCAGAGCCCTGCAGCCAGCCCATATGGTCAATGCCCGGGTTGTCTTTTGAGTGTGTGCATCCTGTTCGCATGTTGAGTCTGTAGATTGCTCTGTTCCAGGATTGGAAGTAATAGTAAAATCAGCATTAGTTCTTGACATATTTGCTTAGGCTTTGTGTCTGAATTGTCGAGTATTTCTGTTGATACACGTTTGGCCTATCTGTTAATTCTTCAGTGTTCTAGCAGGTGAGCCAAATTGTTACACCTTCTTGCTCCAAATGTAAGGATCCCTCACCTTAGTAAAACTTGTGCTTTTATTTGCCCGTGGGTTGTCCTTTTGAGGATCTGGCCACTCTTTTTTTGTACAAAGAGGGCATTCTAGGTCCCTGTTTCTTCTGCCAGAAAGATATTTTCAGATGCGGTTCCTAGTAGCAGAACAAATGTTTCTCTGGTAGAACATATGTCAGGACACAAGCACTGTATTTCTTCCTTGCCAAAAAAGTGTCCAGACTTCATCTAAAAGAAGCAGTTTTTCAGTCCTCTTTTTCTGGTTCTCATGCTTATAAAGGCAAAGGATCTTTTCGTACTCTGAAGGTTGGAACTGTCTTTTCCTAAGAACTAAGCATTTTAGATGGTTTCTGCTCTTTCTGCACTGGAAAAACAGCTTTCTTCATTACTGCTTGTCCAAGTAGATAACCCATTTTCTCGAAACATGTTTTGAGGTGCTCGACTGATGGGATTTTGAGTCACTGCACAGAGGTTTGCCTAGAGCAACATACACTTGCCTCTCTTACAAATTTTTCAGCAACTGTCACTTGCAGGCTTCAAACCTAGAGCTGTTCTTATTCCTTCATGATTACTGAAGCATTTAGAACAAGACTGCATGCAGCTGAGCTGTGTGAGAGTGCAGTTCTCAGAGAATTACAGGACCTGTTTGAGAGGGTGGATATGGGAGATGTTTCTTGGAGTATGCAAGGTTATAAACAGACATCTGACATCTTAGTAAAAGAAAGGATTAAGGATTTTTTTTTTAAGATGTTTGGTCCACATGTCTGTCTTTCTCTCTGAAGCGATGCTTTAAGTTTCCATTTGGAGAGAAGATGTTGGAAGCATACCAGGGTTTACCTTAGCCTTTTGAAGTATGCTGCAAAAGGAAAGTATATCCAGGAGACTGAGATCCATTGCAGATTGAAAGCCAAGTATGAACTGACACACAGCCAGCATACTTCAGAGAGCTCTAGCTACTAATATCTGACTTCTGCCATCTCTGACTTT
>VXAV01002094.1:37150-61419 GCA_013399715.1 Alectura lathami | reverse complement strand
TTAAAAATAAAAGGTATTTTAAATAGTAGAACAGTTTTTTTTTTTTTTCATGTCAGTTGTCAGCTGCCTACTGTATAGAATTTCAAATCTACATTTGTCATTTCCTTGTATTTCAGGGGATCAAGTATATCCACTTCTTTTCCAAAAAGGTAGTAAGATGGTTAAGTGATCAGATTAGTCCAATGTTCTTAGGTGACTGGGAGGATCAGTGGAAGATTAGGAGAAGGTGGAGTCAAGTCCTCAAGAGAAGATTTTCATGGTTTTCTCTTTTTGTGTGTGTGTAAAAAAAANAGGTAAAAGTAGAGAAGAGCTAACACCAAGAGCACAAGACTTCAAATAACGCCCCCCTCCAAAAAAAAAAAAAAAAAAAAAAAAATCATCAAAAACCAACAAAAAACACAGAATAACTCATCACTTCTGAACTTACATAGTGTGTGTTGCTGTTACATGCATATTCTTTCCAGTTTTGTTACTGGAAACATAAGTGACTTGTGGTGGACCATTCCAAAAATTATTCAAGATTCAATGTTTTAATCAAAACTCTTGATACCTTGCTAGCCAGTTTCTTACTTGGATTTTCCTTTTTTGTTTGTTTGTTTTGATGGAATTTACATGTCTGAAAATAAGATCCAAGTACACCTCTTTAAAGCAAATGTGTCAAAAGAAAAAGAATGCTTTGTTTGAGCTTACCTTTCAATGGCCAGTACTGAGACAATTTTTGTTAGTGACACTTCCGCTATACATGGTTTTCTAGTGACATTTAAAACAGAGTAACTAAGTTCTGTGAAATTGTGGCACTGTCATGTGCGTAACGTAAGAATTTTTCTGAACACTTGTACTCTGTGTAGCATATTGGTCATAATGCTTTTGCAAAACGTAGATTTCAGTATTTGTTATATAGCAAGAGAATGAGCTTCACTCACTTTTTGGCGGAGTGCATGAGTTATTGTAACCAACAGTAGTTTAAAAGATCAGCATATCGCAATTTCACAAAATGAAAAATTTATATATATATATATATTTAAAGTGTTTTACGGTGTTTTGGGATGTGTGATCTTTAGTTATCCAGTCTTTTTTCCTGCTTGTTTTCTACCTGGCTCTACTGATTTGTGAGTAATCCAGATTAGTCAATTAAAGTACCTTTAAAGCCTGTCCCATTAAGATTAGAAGTGTTCTACTATAAATAGTCCTGATAGATAACACTGTAAAGCAGCTTACTCATGTTTTAATCCTTTAAAACTTCACTTCTGCTCTTTAAGATAATAACTAAAATTGTTAGTCTTTCACTAAGAGGAGTTCAGCCTTTTACAAGTTGTGAATGCCTGTTAAACCTACAACAACGGTTTTGGTAAATTCGTTTCAGCATGGATAGTGACTGGATGCAGTCTCATTCTGGATTTTGCAGGCTCTGTGGAAAGAGTTCTTAACTACTCACAAATGCCATTTTTCAGTCTGTTTTGAAATTGCATGGCCTGGGTCCTTCATGGGGTTGAGGCACAGGCTCCTTACGCATCAGAGTGCATGAAGTCCACCAAGGGCAGGTGGAATGCGTTGTGGTCACTGTCGGTTCGTGTTACTACACAAAGACTAGTGCTGAAGAGAAGTAATACCTCTCCCAAAATGTCCTAGGATGTTTTTATTGCCGGCATATTTTCACATGCAACTTCGTTGCAAATGGTTTTGAGTGGTTATAGTAAGCAACATCTACTCCACACCTGACATTTATACTACAGTCTGTAGCAAGAACAGATGTGCACAGCATGAGTAGTGCCTCTGAATTTGTCAAATATCAGTACTGATAACTGAGAGGTGGTGGTTGTTCCTTGTGAGAGCCCCTAAATACAGCTTCACTGCATGCTGTGCCAGTCCTGCCTCACCAGCTTAGAGCTGAAAGCTGCTCAGTACGAGGTCGGTGTGGTGGTGGCCATCGGAACTTACTGCCAGGCTCCGTTTCGGTGTGTTTGTAGGCAGCACAATAAAGGAAAGTTCTGGGTGTTCTGCGAGTTGAGAGAAAAAAAACCACAGAATTCTCAGCAGAATCCTGCTTTGACAGATCCAATGGGGCCCACTAAAGGAGGGCTTTCCGCAGACAGATGGTAAGAGGGATGCAAGAGGCATACTTTTTTTTAATTAAAGTGAACTCTTTTAGCTCTTAGTGGGTTCGATATATGTAAGATTCTCTGCTTCTGAGTGCTGTGCTGCCATCTGTTCCCAGTACACACATCCATGCTTCCATGAATTGCTTTTCCTTCTGTACTCTGTGCTAAATTTTCCATCCCTTGTGGCAGTCTTCTGTTCTTTTATTTCTCTTTGCTGGATTGTGTGTTCCAGTCCAAATTCACTGTCATAGCAGCCTCTCTTTTCTCTTCCCCAGCCTGCATCAACAGTTCACCACATATCTGCTTATCCCTGGTGCTCACCAGATAGGCAGTCCTGGGGAGTTTCACTGCTCGTTCTCTGAAGTTTTGATTTCTTTAAAATTAAATGGTGATGTTGAAAATGTTGCAGTTTTCAGGGCAAAATAGCTTTCTAGAATGAATGAAATTTTTTTTCTGTGATGCAAGCTGTCCTGGGAGTATGGAGTTGTTAACTCTAGCTATGCTCTGCCTTATTAGAAACTTTAATTAGAGCAGATAAATGTTTTGGAGGGTAAGCTATGTTTTAGTCAGTAAATAGCTGTGTGTTTAAAAACTTCTGTTTTGCTTATGATGCACTGGTTAGAATTAATTTTCAATGAATTGACAGGTTAAGCATGAAAAGAGAAAAATCCATTCACAATGTACTCAAATGACTATTTACAACTTCGGAAAACCTCGTTGTAGGCAGCATCCAGTCTCCTCATAAGGACTAGTGCTGCACTGTCCCTTAGGGACTGGCTTTCTAGCTGTTCAGAAATGTGACTGCCTCTTGTTAGAGGAGAGAAACAAAATAAAAGAAGGAAATGAGTTTTTTCCCAGCCTACTCTACCTGCAGTGTCTCAAATTGCGTGGAGAATTTTGGCATGTCTCAGATTTGTTCCTGTGTGTTTTGGTATCTGTCTCTTGATAAGCAAAGTGCTTGCTCTCCAGCTGTTCCTGTAAAATGAGGCTATTTTCCATTTAAGCTGTTGTTATATGATTTTCAGCTACAAAAGGGAGACACAGCAGCTGTTAATCCGGAGTTTAATATGAACCTATGCATTCATATAAATGAGCCAAAGATATGCAGGTACTGTCTGAAATCTTGTTTAGATTATTCCTCGTAAAAGAGACTTCCCGTCTCAGGGCTTCCAGCCTAAATACATAAAACCAGCAGCAGTGAGGAAGGGGGAAAAGCACAGGAAAATGAGGTGACTCGCCCAAGGCCATGCGGTGCAGCAGTGGCACAGAGGGAGCAGTGCTTTCTGTAATTGTTGTTTTCTCACATTCCTCTGAGGTTGCCATCCTGTCATCTTGAATTCTTTTGCAATTAGTAACAGCATCAGTAGGGTGGAATTGGTTTTGTTTCTTATCAGATACCATCATCAACTTGTTTAGTGCTGGTACATTACTTGATCTGGACTTGATTTGTTCAAAGGCACTAGCTGCTGTTTCAAAAACTAAGACACTATCTTAAAAACTACTGGCTTTGGGGTTGAAAGGACAAGGACTGGGATTATCCAAGAGGCTGTTCTTACTGTCAGAGTCGGCACAGTGTTAATTATGTTGGCTGTTGCTAGAATATTAGATTTATAGTTACCTGGATGAATGAAGTGATATGCCAGAAAACAGTTCGCAGAACGTTCTTCTATAACTTTGTTTTTTCTTCCTCTCTTGGCTAATCTGTAAGTCTTGGTGCTTAATGTCTAATGAGCGTGTGGGGAGAAAGTCCTACAGAACGTAATAGGGTCAATTGTTTGTGGTATTTAAGATGACTGTTGAAGGAAATGGAGTTCAGATATTTCCTCAAGATTTTTTGCATCTTAGAGCCCTCTTAATCAGTCTTGTGTGTCCTGGGTAAATTTGATGCCCAGAGGGAATGAGGGTGCAGCTGGGGAGAAGAGCACAAATTACCCAGCTGAGCAGCTGCTCGCTGCGCACACCCTGGCTCTCCCAGTGTTGACTTGTTATAATCTTGCATCACGTGGTCTGCTGGCGAAGGTGGTGGCTGGAGAGCGTTTCCTTTAACTAGAAAGCTTTGAGAAGTGGATCTGTTGATCCTGAAGCCCAAACTGTTGAACTGAAGGCAAAACTTACTTGTTTTGAGTTCGTATGTTATGCTGGCAACATGTAAGTACCTTGCTTTGGGATGTGTTTGTCCTGAAGAAACTTTTACTGTTTTACTGTCTGCCTTTGTAGATAAAAAATCAGATGCATTTGTCTTAATTTTATTAGTACACAGTGCTGCTTAAGGACACAATCTGTTTTCCAGGATTAACATTGTACATAATTGTACAGAGGGAGTTTGACTGTCCTAATGCCGTTTACAATTGGATCAAGATTCATGCCACAATTCTAGATGTTTATTCGCTTTCTTGAGCACCCATGGGAACATTACTTTATTCAGAGGGTGTTTAGCATATTCCCCACCTTGTAGTGCTAAATTCTGTATCTTATTAAAATCCAGTGATATTAAAATATCTGCTTAATTACAGCTTTTCATAGACTTGTACTTCCCACTTCTTAGCATTTAAAACATGTAATTTAGGTTATAAATATGTGCATTTCAGGTATATATGTTCTGAAGTTGTATTTTATTCATGGGGTAAAATTTGTATCAGTCTTTTTATTACTGAAGAATGATTGCTAGCAGAATTGTTTTAATTAGGAAGGTATTGGTCACTGTAGATTGTAGATTGAAAGGTGAAATCTCTACATATAATGGATATTTGCTTTTGTTTATTTGCTTTGTCTCATCACAATTATTTCAGATTTTAGTTTGGTTGATAAATAAAACTTTATATAGTTTTTATTTACAAATCAGTGCTTAATTAAAACATTGGGTTTTTAGAGCTTTTTCTTGCATTAAAAAAACTGTTTTCTGATATTTTCTGATATTTTCAGCATTTTTGTCAGTAATTTAATCCCCACAGTACAGGGGAAATTGATAGCAGTGCTTCCCTCTCTTACAGAATACAGTCGTTTTGAAGCTAAAATACATGATTTACGGGAGCAGATGATGAACAGTAGCATTAGTTCAGGATCAGGATCTTTGCGAACCAGCCAGAAGAGATCCCTATATGTGAGGTAATCATCTTTTTCGCCATATTACTAGTGTGCTTTCCTGCTTTTCTGTCGACTAAGTATGTCTATATTTTTTTACAGTTATTTTCTCATTACTGAACTTAACAAATTGATATTTATATGGTTGTGATGTATTAAAGACAAAGCTTAATTAATGTAGTACAAATGGAAAAAGTAGTGTTAGTCCTGAGAACTTTGAAGGGCGGTACTATTACTTTTTGTCCTGAGTCTGAGATTGTACCTTCAGTAAAAACATAGTTATAATTTTTAAATCAAAGTATGTGAAGCCTTAACAGCTTGCTGAACTCTCTGTTTTTGTGACAGCACTCTACATATTCTCCCCTTTGCTAAGCTTTTGAGTTCCAATCTATACTTAAGCTTTGACAAGTTGCCATCATACTTTCTTCAGCTTGCTTCAGTCACATTTTCAGTTCGTATTAAGGAATTAGATGGCACTTTGTTACTGAATAATTTCCATAGAAAATAAGGGATCAAGTGCACCCAAGTGAAGAAATTGAATGTTATTCATTAATTTATTCATGCAAAATTAGACATAAAGGAGGCTAAGAGGAACTGGAAATATAAGAGCATGAAATATTTAAGAAAATAAGTAGTTTCCCCAGAAAACTGTTGCAAGATGCAGCTCATAAATATGCAGCCTTTGTTCTATACCCGTTAATCATACACTGATAACGTGTAACATTTCAAGCATGGAACATGTGTAAAAGAGTTGCATTAAAAAAAAAATTTTTTTTTTTTTGAGTTCCCTGAACTGACTGATCTCTGACTTGAATAAGGGCCAGCAGTAGCCTCATGGAGGAGGCCAGAATATGTTAGTAGAGAAAATGAGACTTCAGTAGGGCTGGTACTTGCTTTAAACTTGATTTAAAATGTTGCAGGACCTCACAGATTTACCTGCTGAAAATCCTAGGCTCAGGTGCATTTGACTTTTCCCATTTAGAAATCAACCTCAAACAGTTCCAGTCTCCCAGCTGTGCTTTGGTATCTGTTTATAGGGCCACAGAATAAATCAAATGAGAAAAATTAGACGAATCAGCTACGTATTTTTCATGGAAATAGTTCCCTGATCACTACACTCTTGTAGAAACAAGGTGCCCTCCAGAAATGGGTGCACCTTACAAGAGCGGAGTCTTAGGAGCTGCTTTGACTGGTATTGCCATCAAAAGAAATGCTGACTGAAAATTAAATCTTAATTGTAAGCAATGAAATGCTGCTGCAAGCACTCGGCTTTGGGANTTTTTTTTTTTTTTTTTTACCATTCTTCACTTTCTTAATCTTAAATTTATGTTCTTCAGCAGATCAGTGGATGGCGGTCTGTTCTTCACCAGAGAGTTCACAGTAAATTTGTTTAAAATATTTAATTTTTATTTCCAGTATATAAATATTAAGTGCAACAGAGGGATTTTAATGCAGCAGCAGGAGATCTTTAAGGATGTCCTTAACACATCAGCTCTGGTTAATCTTAGACCAGACTGCTATAATTTTGCTGTTATTTTTCCTATGTCCCCACTTTCTCCCAGATGCACTTTCTTGACCTGCTCCTGTGTTTGCGCAGGCCCAGAGTAAGCTGCTTAAATAAAGTGACATTAGCTTCAACCTGCCAAAAAGCGGGGTATTTCACACAGTTCATCTCTTGCTGGTTGTGCACTGTACAACTGCACAAGCACAGCTGCTGGTACAAGGCAGGCAGAAGGGTGGTGGCAGGGGAGCGGACTGGATTGACTTAGGCACATGTGGAGTTTTGCCTTCAGTCTTGCTAGTTAATGAAGTGATTGCACAATATTGGTGATGTTCCCCTTCACAAGCTTTGTGCACTGTGCATATGTTAGCACTGATTTCATTCCTTCTTTCCAAGGCATTAATAATTGGGTAGCTGGTGAAGGAAATAACCTGATTAGAAGTCTAACTGTTCCAAAGACCCACTGGATGAAGTGAGACTAGGAAGGCCAGACTGCCTATCGTAAAATTACATTTATGCTATCCACAAGTTTGCCAAAAGCAGCTCTTGTTTCATTCATGGTGCTATGTCTGCTGAACTTTGGGAAAGGAATTAAGTCTACCTGGGTAATATTATCCATGGTCAGAAAAGGCTTAGTCCTTTGCAATCTGTTTTCAGAAACAGATTTGCCTTTTAAACAAATATAACAAATTATTTACCTAAGGCTTCTGTCTAGATTGACTATAAAATGTAGCCCATGCCTGTTTACTGATTGACCTGTTACTTCAGTAGCTTTATCTGGTTTCTGTTTTTTTCAGAGTTTTTTTTTTTTAATTTTGGTGTCATAATTTTAAATCACCAAGGATAAATGTATTAAAACACTAGGGATAAGTGCTTGATATCAGTTAGCAATGTCTCACAATTTCCACAGGTAAGTATATATATGGACATTACCACAAGGTTTATCACTGTAACGCTCACTGTATAACTACGCCTGAACAATCTTGAGTGCTTTTATTTTGCTTTGTTACATTCAAGTTCACACATTCATCTGGTATTTTACACCTCTGACAAGCATTTTGTATTTATGTAGCTTTTTTCCCCCTGTGAATGGTTGAGGTTGGGCTTTTGACTTTGTCAGCTGCGGAAAGTGCAGCCTTCTCCAGAATGTTGGCAGAAGCCTTGTGGAGACTGGTGATTCCATTTCCAAGGAAGGCTTTTGAAACTTGCTTATCAGCTCTGTTCTATGTTGGAACAAAAATCTGAAATGCAAAAATTCCTTACGAAATGTACTTCTCCACCCACGTCCCTTTTCAGAGAGTGCTGCTATGGTTTTTGAGATCGACTCTTGTCATCATATCAAAAGTTGCCAAAGGCTGGTAGGCAACTTGGTTACATGCAGGATGGGTTCACATTTGTTCTCTCTGGCTTCCAGTGCAATTTTTGACCTCACTGAAATGAGTTTTAAGAATCTCTGAACATATTGCCAGACACTGACAGAACATGTTGGCTGTCCCACTTATGCCTTACCAGAAGTTACTTTGGTATGATCATCTTGTACTTTTACTTGAACTAATTCAAAACTTGTTTTAGTAACTGCAGCAGAACTTATTCTGTAATATGTGTTCTGTTGGATATGCCTTGAAGATTCCAGTTATATAACGTAAGCTGAATTGAACAGTAAATCCAACAGAAATGTGTTCATAGACATTCGGCCACAGTTGTAGAAAAACTCTGAAAAAATATACCTTCGGAATAATGATCTGTGGTGATTTCTCAAAATCATGGTAACAAAGTAGCAAATAAAATGAGATAAATTATTATGTCCCTATAACTGAAGCATGGTATCTCTGTGAAAAGCCTGCTTGTAAACAGCATTTTGGGGGTCTTATGTGATATTAAGAACGTTGTGTTCACTTGAAAATGCAATTTGAAGTAAAATGACAGATTTTTGTTCCTAATAGCAGGTATCTGAATATGATTAACAGCAGCACAACAAACAGTCCTTGGGGGACAGTGTACATATAGCAGTTCAGCAGTGACCAACTCCTTAATGTGCACATCTAATTCTCTCTCTCTCCCCTGACTAATTAAGATGCACTGATTTAGTGTTCTTCTCTGATTGTTGCTTTATATTTCTTTTGATCTTTATTTCAAAAATGAGAGTTTCTCTCATACAAATTTCTGGTTTTACATCTGAGCTATACCTATATGCTCTCCCTCCTTCAACTGCAAATTCAAAAACCATATCTGAAAAGGTGAAATTCTTTCATAGTATCAAAGTTCTTTAGTAATATGTTGCCGAGGGGAAAAAAAAAAAAAAAAATCCATGCTTTATCTAATCTTGTGTGCCAAATCTCAGTCTGTGCAATGGGTGTAGAATGCAGATTTGAAAACAGATACAGAAATTCACCTCTCTGCATTCGTCGAAGCAGCATGATATATCACCAATTCAAACAATGGTGCTGATTTCTCCCTTGAATGAGAGCAGAAAATGAGTGCATCTCCAAGTGGAAGAAACTTCACAGTTTTGGAATCATTAGGAAATTTTTATTAGATCCATTGAAAAACAAGATTGGTGTTAGCACCAGGCCTGAAAAGTGTGCTCAACTGCAGGAAGAGTTTAATTGGGCACCCTTGTTATACTTCAAGCATCTAGTTTCAACAGCTTTCACGAAATCTCCGGTAAAGAAAGAGAACCTCCTGTACAGACTGGCCTTCAATCATTCTGAGGTGTTGAGATTAATTCGAGTTTCACAGGATAGTACACAGGGATGCTTCTGCTGCTGCAGACATTCACTGATTACTTGGTTCAGCAAGAAAAAATGCTTCGGTAGAACTCGAGTGCTGAAAGTAGCAAGCACAGGCAGGTGAAAAGGCATTCTGGAGAATTCGGCACTGCTAACGCAGCAGTTGAGTTTTTGGCTTTGAAGCACAAGCTTCATGAAACACGCAGCTTGCCTTCTGTTTCTGTACACATCTGACTGAAGGAACCGAGTTACCATTTCAGGGATGTTTTGGTTAACACAGGATGAAATAGTAGGGATGATTTGGTGTTTTCTCTTTCAAATAATTTTTAGGGCTTGTCATTTAAATTTAAAAGTAACTTAAATGTAAAATTGTGGGACCAGTGTTCAAAGCACTGGCTGATTGGGAATACTGAATTTATTCTGAAATAAATTTCAATGTATGTGATAACTTAAACTAGATAACTGTATACTGTTAATCTGCAATAAAATTTTCCACAGAAGGAGTTCATAAGAGAGATTTTAGAAATGGCAATCCGTAGATAAATAGGTCATCTTCAGTGTGAAATGAGTTCTCCTTTGCCTTGCCAGGCATTCAGGAAAAGCCATGTTAATCAGTTGGCATGGGAAGAGATTCTTAATACTCTTTGCTGTTTGGCTCATTTATTTGATTGTTGCCAGTTCCTGTTTTTTGTCACTTCCGCTGCAGTTTTGTCACTACTGTGTGACACCTTAATCCATCTTATTATAAAACTATCAGCTTTCTTATTCAGATCCCAACAAAATTGTTTCAGTTGAAGTAACCTCAACTGGAAAAATATTGGAAGCTGTCTTTCATTGTGCAGAATGAAACAATTGTAACCATCTATCTAGTTGAAAGAGCACATGTTGATAATATTCAGTGGTTTTTATTCTTTTGTGTCCTCTTGACATTGTGCTGTTAGTGCATTTATTGCTGTTAGACCTATCTCACTGCTCCTCTGAGTTTATACTGAAACTTAAAACAGAATTTAAAAGTAGTGCTGGTAGAAATCATTGCCTGAATGCTGACAAAAATACTCAAGAAATAGTTCATTTCCGTGAAGCATTTAACTAAACGTGGCAACGTGCAGAACCTGAATGTGCTGTAAAAGTGCACAATGGATTAGGTACAGTTTATTTTGAGTTTTGGAATAATAATTGTCCGAAGTGTTTCTTGAACAAATGTATGCAGACTATAGCTGGAGGAATAAGTAGTAGATATCTAACTTGCTACCTGCAGCATTTGGGCTGTTCCAAGGAAAACAGAGGACTTGTTTTAAAAGAAAAATCCAATTATCTCAACTATTAGAAGTATTTATTATCTTTTTTGCGGAAGTACAATCGAACAAACATCTGTATTTGCTTTGAACAGAAATAAAAATAGAAGTTTCATACACAAAGCTACGTTAAAACTTTAAACTAGTGGTGTTTCAACCTCCAAGCTTTGTGTGGCCCCTAAAGACATGGTATCACAACCAGCTCTGATTCTGTGGTAGACTTCGTTAAAGGTGTGTAGATCTGACAGAGTGGGTTCAATTTACTCCCTACAAGCAATTTGTCACTGGCTGTGAACAAGTCCAGTTCTAACTGAAAGATACAACCCTCAGTGCTTGAGAGAGGCAAAATTCACAGAACTGAAATACATAGTGGAGCAAACAGGTGCCAACTTACAGGTACTTACATGGGCAAAAGAAATTCCAAGACATTAAACAACTTATAGAAAAGGATGCATAAGAGTAGTGTTTGGGAGAAAGAAAATAGCCTAATTTGGGCAAGAAAAAGGACACCGTTTTAAATCCTCGCATTACGATCTATTGACACTTCTTTCCTAAGGCTGTGGTGGACTTGGTATCAAAGCTCTAAATTGAGGCAGGCTGTCATCTAGAAAGTGCGTCACTGACAAACGTGTGAGCTTGCAGATGAAGTGCTTGAAGATTTTTTTTTTGGCCTGTGTCTGTACAGGCACTTCACTTGACATCTGTTCATGCACCTTCTTGAAAAGTAAAATGAGCCCTTTATAGGGCATCCTAGGAGTCTCTCTTAGTCTCAGTAAGAGGCTCCTGTCATTCACTTCCACATCCTCGTTATACCCTTGGCTCTGCTGCAAAAATCATACTGTAGGTCTCTTCAGTTCCTCAGGGAAGTGATCCAGAGTTAAGGTGATCCAACAGTGAGAAATTAATTTTAACCCCTATCGGTTCCTCAGTACAATGTGCCACGTCCCTTTCCAGGCAATTTTGCTTTCATAACTAAGGCAGGGGAAGGAAGTAGTACAAAGCAGGAATGAACACGGGTATGGATAATAGTGGGCTTGAATAAACCAACCTTCCTGGCAAAGAGAATGTTATTAAAACTGTAGCCTGCAGCTGATGTACAGGTAATGCTAGTGCCCATTATCTGAAAATACGCTGACATTAGAAAAAAGGAGGAGGTTCCTCTGAAATGGCAGGCAATTTTCCAAAAGAATGCACATAAATTTTTTTGCCTTGTGGTACTATAGTAGCAAAGTTCTGTTCAGATTAAGCTTTTTTTCTTGCATCCCTGTGAGCAGGATAATTGACAGTGTTGACAGTAACTTTTATTTTCTGAAATAATTCCCGTTTGTAACTTGTAACAAAGTGCATTATGGAACTTTCAAAAGGACATCAAATAATTTATTTTTTTTTTCCTAGACTAACATGTAACTTGCTCCATGCAAAGCACTTACTGAATTGCAGGAGACATCTTCTTGAGGACTTTCTGCAAAGTACTAGAGTTTTACTCTGGATGAAATTTATTCTCATTCATTAAAAATTATAAACATGTTTTTATGTGAAAACTCTACTCTACATTGCCTGTGTATGTGTGGGGGAAGAGGATGCATTCAGCATTCTCCTTTTAAGCATCTGTCAGAACGTTGCAGTCATTTCTGAACACACAGGCAGCTCAATTAAATCTTGCATTATTCACACTCTCCTGTTTCTTTTCTGATTTTTCAATGTTTAATTACTTTCTTTTCAATGTAGAGCTCTTTTTGATTATGACAAGACTAAAGATAGTGGCCTTCCAAGTCAAGGACTGAACTTCAAATTTGGCGATATTCTCCATGTCATTAATGCTTCTGATGATGAATGGTGGCAGGCAAGGCAGGTAACTCCAGATGGAGAAAGTGATGAAATTGGAGTCATCCCAAGCAAACGCAGGTATGTCATGATATTTTGTTGGCTTTGGGATGTCTGCTATTAAATTTCTGATATGATTAATATGTATATTACACATATTAGTACAACTTTGACACACAACGTTTCTCTTTGTTGTTCATTGTTTACCACATTATCTACTCATTAAAAAAAAAAATTAGTAAAAATCCGTAGTGGGATTCTTACTAGCTCAATGTGATCTTTGTTAATATTATGTTCACCCTTAGGAGTTGTGTGATTCTAACTTGATAAAGCTGGTCCAAATCCATTTCCTTATTCTCACTTAAGTTAACTAAGCAGTTAACTGCTTTTACTAGAAATGTAATATGAGTTTAGCATTACACTAAAGTAAAATGTTAAAAAGGGCAAAGTAAATTTTATGTAATATGGTGTTGCTGATTGTGACATGCAGTTGAAGACAAGGCTTGATTCACAGTATTCTGGTTTCACAGGAGGGTTAAGCTTTACCCTCAAAATCATTTTTGGAATATTTTGAACTAGTGAAACATCGGAAGTATTCTTTCCATTTATCCTTATGGCTTGAAAAATCTGGTTTGAGACAGAAATAGGAATCTTCCTATCTGAAGCTTTTGTAATTGGGTTAGGCTTGTTTTATAATTTTTTTTTTTTGACTGACAATAAATTTACCTCATTGTCTCATATTTGCCTTTCTGTTGCAAAATGAGTAGGATCTTGTTGCTTGAGCCCAGACTTAAGATGAGTGTTTCTCTCATTTTACAGTAGTGTAGCAGACTTGTTTAGGAAAGGAGTACAAGCTCACCCTCAGTCATGTGTGATCTGAATTTCTGGTGGGAAAAGGAAGTCCAAAGCCTACAGATGCAAACTTCTCATTTCCACTTCAGTTTAAATAAGTATGGCACATACCAGAATCATTGACCAAGGTCATAGATGGCAGTAATAAATTATTTCCCAGCTTATTGTATAAGAATAGGTCATTCGCAACAAAAACCTTTACTACAGAATGCGCCCTATATGCTTACATTGTAACAAGTACTGATTTGAGATTATGGAATTTTGCTCATTTAACTGTGTTGTGTCTTGTTTTTTTTTTTTTCTGGTAGAGTTGAGAAAAAAGAACGAGCCCGTTTAAAGACGGTGAAATTCAATTCCAAGACAAGAGGAGATAAAGGGGTGAGTTTATCAAGTGCTAGTTACACGTGGTGCTGTGAATGGTAACGCTTTCCTGTGGTTTATGTATGCTCTGTTTCAGTTTTTAGTGAAAACATGAAATTCCGTCAAACAGAAATAATATTTTTTTCTGAAAACTAAAGCAAATTTTAATAGTAAGCTATTGCCAAAGCACTGACAATTAAAGAATTAGCTTAGAAATATACAGTGTTCTTAATATGGTAATGTCATAGGACAAGTATATACAAATCACTTATGGAGTAGTGCTATTTCCAGTGGCACCACTGGTGCTGCTTATAAAGCTGTTTACTCCTTTGGTATGAACTATACTCCTGGACTCCATTTGTTCTGGGGAGGGGGAAGAGGATTACTACCAATTTTTAAAAAAGTTTTTCAAGTTTTTTTTAATGCATCTAGAAAACAAGAAAATATTGCTTAACAGGGTCCCAATGATAAAATCAAGTTTTGTATTATCCACACCTAACCAGACAGTGTGAGTAAATTCTTTCTTACAAGTTTTTGAGTGAGAGTGTCTTTCCCCATCACTAACCAGAAACAGTCTCCACCTGACAAGTGTTTTTTCTCACTGCTGGTCTCTGTTGGCACAAACAGACACGGCTGTGCTTGAATCATGTGAAGTAACTATTGGAGATGAAAAACAACCCAGTCCAAAAGAACTTGAAGTCAATCCCTTGTTGCAGTTCACTCCTTAGTGTGTAAACCTAGTCCCAATGTATATGAGGGGACAGTGGGAATGTGTGCTAAGAAAGCAAGGTGACTGCTTATGTGTCCATAGGAATGCTTGTAGCCTACATAAAAACCATTTCATAATGGTGAAACAGCCTTGGTGGGTTTTCTGGGGGGGGATTTTAAGTGAGGCTTTTTTGCAACAGATTGGTTGTAATCTTGCAACCTTATAATTTCTACCAGTATTACGTAACTGTTAATTTCAAGTGGTAGATATATGCATTTCAGGTGTAAGAGCCTTCTAAAATAACTATATATATATATTTAAATCTGAGGTATGCTCTTAAGTTCCTGAGGAAGCTATTTCTTATGCTTTTTTCTTCAAATAGCACTAATGCCATAACTCTAGTTATTGTAGATAGAAAAGATTTTCTCTGCTATTTTTGTTAGTGTTTTCCTTTCTTCAGAACTGAAATATATAAAATATCACAGCTTCAATAGTGCATCTGGATACTGTAAAGATATTGAAATTCAAATGTGCATTCCTCTGCTACATGGTAAAGTATCAGTTGAGTTTACTAGTGAAGAATTTTTTTTTCTACAAGTTATTAGTTTAAAGCAAGATCAGTATCTTTAGTTATTTTCTGATTAACAGTTACAGTCCTGCATTGAGGATCCCTGTGATAGTTTGCATTTTGTTTTTCTGTTTTGATGCATTCATATTTTCGCATTGGGATACAACGTTACCAACTGATGTCGTTATTTTTAACCTGATGGTTTTTGTATGTTGAGTTCACTTTTCGAAGTCACATAAAAAACAAATGGCTTAAATACCTTTGATTGTTTTAACTACATTAAGTAATTTTTCAAATATTACCATGTTCTTTGAGAAGATAATTGCATGTTTTTGTAGTTTGTCTACCAATAAACTGTGAACAGTTGGTGATCTCTGTATTTGAAGTAGCATTTTGACAGTAGAGTTGTTAGTACACAATCACTGTGTACTAACATAGCTCCGAATTAATGCATGGAATACTGAGTGGAAAAGCAACTACGCTTGCCATTGATACAGAACTGCACTTCCTTTAGTAACACTTCATTTTGCCAACACACACTTATTCACAATCTGTTGCTTCAGCTGTAAATGTTTTAACATTATGATTTCTCCTTTAAATTATTCCTCCTGTATTCGGCATGGTGGTTTTCCCCAGTAAGTTGTCTGCAATGTCTTCATGGACATTCTTGTGTCTGTATGTGATAATTCTCCACGGACAGTATGAAATACCAGTTTTGACCAATTCCTCAAAAATTCTTGATTAAAATCTTAAAGAATTTTAATGGCAAACATTAAAATATGTGTTCCTTTCATTTTAAGGAACACTAAGGAACTGGAGCCGAAATAGTTGTTTCCTGTTTGTTCCTTTCATATACACATTGACCTGACTTCCTGTGCTGCTTCTGTTTTAATATATTCTTGCTTATAATGCCTGTTCATGATTTGCAGTGGTCTTATGAAGAATTTAATACAATTACTATGCATTTTCAACTAATAAGTAATTCTCTTCAGCTTTTTGTAATCATGGCATCTTTTAAAAATAATCTTTTGGCTAATCTTTTATTCAAAATCAGTACAATATTACTTTTAATTTCTTTTTTTTGGCAATGGAACTGACTCTGACCATTATACATGCAGTATATGAAACTTCTTACTAGTTCAGTAAGATTTACTGTAGAGAAGGTTAAAATGATGAGTGTTATGAAATAGTTTCAAAACTAAAATGAAGAACATGATTATCCTTTATGAAGTAAAATAAATTAGGCACTTTTAATTATACAGACTGCAGCATCTCACCACCTCAGTTAAACTCTACCATTTTTGCTTTGTTATTATTTTCCCTATTTCTATTATTGAGGGTCTTGTCCCAATGGACAATTATCTAAATGTGAGACTTCCACTTTCCAAAATACATTACAGTGTTCTCCAGTATGCTTAGCTAAGATCTGCTCCTTTGGGCATATTTCTGGGTTTCCTTTGTTTGTAGATTCCAGTAATGTTTCTGGTTATGAGAAGTCGACTCCAAAGAGTTTTTGATTTCAAATAAAGAAGGTCAAGAGGACCATAACCCAAAACCTTGCCAATGCCAGCTATGTTTCCAACAACCATATGATTGGCTGGAAACCTGTTCTTTTGTCCATATGTCAGATGAAGGTTTACCGGTCCTAACGGTGGAATGACAGTTTCAGTCGAACACAGAAGCCAGCTAATTACATGTTTATGTATTGCCGACTTAAAACGTTATTGCTGTTTCCAGTGCTTATGTCACCGATGGTGCTTCTGTGATGCTATATGCCTCTTTATGTGAACTTTGTTTCTGGCAGTGATAATGAAAATATCACTGTATTTTTCAGTGTGTGATATTGCCAAGCAAGTCTGTATTAAAACAGATGGCCAGAAGGATTGTTAATACAGTAGCAGGGTGCAGCTTGTGTTGCACTATAGGCATCCTCTTTAGGAAGGCCAAATGCTTGTTTTGTACTTGTACCAAAAAAGATTGCCAGTGATTTAAAAACGAGTCCTTTTTGACTCCTGCTTGTTACTATATTTCATTCCATACTTAGGGCTGATAGCAAAGGTGGTATAACTTTTTGCATCTGCATTGCATATGGTAGGGAAAGATGAGGTCATGCTGGATGAAAATAAGACTATTGTCTTATGCTCTAAGTTTTAGAAATTGCTGTTAATAGAATCTTTAAGTGTATGAATCGAATCTATTTTGGTTCTTTCTAGAATGAGGTTTTTAAAATGGTTCTGTGGAAGTTCTGTTACTTCCTGTGACACCATCAGCTGTGTTTGGCTTGCAAATAAAGAATTCCCCAGAAGCATAAGATCTCAAAACCAAGCTGGGCATTTTCCTACTTTTACCATCCTCCCAGTAGTAGAATTTCTGCAAACCAAATGATACATATTTTAAGGAGACACATTTTTTTTTTTCCTCCCCCATTTTTCCTATTCACTGTTACTTTCTTAAGAGGATTCAGAACAATGCCAAATTTTAACTGTGGTATGTTATTCAACAGACATCACCAAAGTATTTACGGTTTTACCTTTGCAAATGGGCAACACTGGCACCTATCTCTGGTGTACTGTTATGTTAGCTGTTTATGAAAGCATGTGTAAATACTTTTTTTTTTTTAACTACTATAGTTCCTGTGTTAGATAACATGAATGATTTAGCTGGCTTTGTTGTTTGAGTTCATTGTGGTTTGGCTGTCTTCTAGCAGCCTAGTTTTTTACATCTCCTTACACTCACAACAAGCCTGAGTTTGTGAAATACAGGTCAGGCCTTCCAGGGTGAACCAGCATGACACTTTTTTTTGAAGTAAGCATGTGAAATACTGAGGGGGTGAGCAAAGACATGATCCTGATCTCTCTCTCTCTTTTACACGAGCTGAGAAGGATACTGTTAAATTGAAATATGCACTGCATAATGTGGTTATAGGAGTCAGCTTCCACAAAGCTGCTGGTCTGGGCCTTTGTTCGCACAGAATTAGACATCCTTTGTTTTGCCCCTCCTTCTCTTCTTCAGCAGTCATTCAATGACAAGCGTAAAAAGAACCTATTTTCCCGAAAATTTCCCTTCTACAAGAACAAGGACCAGAGTGAGCAGGAAACCAGTGATATTGACCGTAAGTATGTGGCACTCAATGGAGAGAAAGCACAGTAGAAGGGCCTGCTAGATTGCAGTAGGGTGTTACCATGGAGACAGTTTCATGAGCTGCAACAGGCTAACGAGCTGGGTGTGCAAATGACAATCCAATCGGTAGGGTCAGTGCAATCCTTGGTTTGCTCTTAAGTTAAATTTTACCGCTAGAGTATTCCAGTTTGTACTAAACTGGTTAATACTGGTGAATAAGTGGAGGAGACCAACAGCTCTCCGTGCTGCTGGCAACAGTTCCTCAGTTGTTGCTCAGAGGTTGCAGAGCAAAGCATGGCTGAGCCTACCAGGCTGAGCAGTCAGTCCCTTCAGACTGGCGGCTTTCAAGGTCATGCGATTCTAATTCGGTTTCCTTAATGAAGAGAGGTTACTTTGGTTGTTGTCGCCTGCGTTTAAAAAAAAAAAAAAAAAAAAAAAAAAAGTGTCCTCAAAAACTATGTTTGCTAATTCAGACCAGATCTGCTATAAACTGCATTCTCTGCCATTTGCACCGCTGATCACACATCATACACCAGTCTGGTGAAGTCCTGTAGACTTTTCTTCCCCTGTGATGTTCTGGGAACTGTCTCCTGTCGTAGCGCCAATTTTATATATTACTGACAATTATTTTCTTTGTGATTGTCTTTTTATTGCTTGCCCTCTGGGGACTACTCTGCAGGAGGTCCCTGACGACATGGGATCAAAAGGCCTGAGTAAGTGATCAAAATACTCCCAAGTTATTTTAACCTCCATCTGAAAAATCACCTTTTTTTTTTTTTTAACAGATCTCTTTGAGACTGGTGCTCTACTGGCATAAGGAGGTTGACTCTAAAAATGCTTCATAGGATTTTTCTTGTTTTAAATCTAGGGATTTTTTACTTTCAGGAACTATTGCTTTTTAAGTGATTATGACATTAGCCTTTTGTTGTTGCTGTTCAGAAGCTTACCAGCACCTACTTGTTTGTCCTTGATAGTGACTGTGTTTGTAAAGTTGTTGATATATTTTGCTAATGTTATTTTTGTGTTTTCATTATTAAAAATGACTTGCTCAACTCTTATGGTGCTCTTAGAGCACTGCTGACGAGGTAGAGGGGTAGCTGATAAAGGAGACACAAAAGCTTTAGTTCCATTTCCTGCAGAACTGCTGATCGAAAGCAGCAAGATGCTAAAGATGCTGAGTACTCTAACAGATTTGTGTACACTGACATCACCTCTGAACTGAAATAAATCAAAAAACAGTCTTGACCTTACTTTCATGTCAGATACTAAACAAGCAGAATGTAAGGTGTTCATGGGATACTAAAATTAGTCACTAAAGATAACATTTTTTTTTCCCAGGGCGTACCTGTTCCCTTTATTCTGAACCTCTGTGTTCCTGAAATTACATGTAGGGGAGAGGTACTTCCATACTTGGTCTCATCAACTTAAATAAACAAATAAAAATTCTGGTAGTAATTAAATTAATTTTCCATTTCTGAAACCAGATTCAAGGAGATTCTTGGTCTAGCGCAGAAGACCAACCATAATAACGTCTATGGCCTTATGATCATTAGACGATGTAATTTAGACCTGAGAAGTCGCTAGGTGGTTCTGTTACAAAAGTTCTTGTACAACAAAACTAATCTTGAAGTGAAAACCTAAAAATTGCAGGGTCGTGTGTGAAATACGAATGTGTACTTTTCATAATCTTATTTTGATGTGCTATTTAATGTTTTTTCTTTTTATTAACATCCATTCCTTTTGTGTGAAATTAAGCTTGATCCTGAGAGCTATGAGAAGTACCTTAAAACTTTTATATGCAGTATGTATTGATTTCAGCATTTTGATATCACTATTGTCTTTCATCTGGATTATTTTTGTCAATTTGCTTTCCTTTGGACTCATGCCATTAGTGTGTGTTCCTTATTTTTTTTTTCCATTGTGTTGCAATTTCAGAGCATGTAACCTCTAATGCCAGCGATAGTGAAAGTAGTTACCGTAAGTGTTTTTAAGTTCTTTATTTAGAACCTTTTTTTCATAGCTCTTTCTTTGCTTTTGTCTGTCTGTCTTTTCTGGGTATTTACATGTTAAACAGAACTTCCCACTAAGCTTCAGGTGAAATCCGTGTTTATGTGATTGTTGTGTACTGCGCAGTTTGCTGTGTCTTTTATTTTTTTTTAACTGACTAGAGAGAATAATTGCAAATCTTCCTAATGGATATTTTTGTTGTGATTTATGATTGTCATAGCTGAGCTTAATTTGAATAAATTAATTTTTTTTAGTTATGCATGCTAGCCAGACCTATTGAAACCCAAATGTAAATTTAATGTTGGCAAACAATTGTATTTGAGCTTAATCCTGGGAGCACAACTGAGCAGTGTAGTCTGTTAAATAGCATAGTAACTATCAACAGTGTTTCACTGCTGATGTTCAGACAGAATATGTAGGTCCTTCTAACGAAAGTGGCGGTGAGCAAACATGTATTTACCCTTGCTTTTCAGCTTTCATTTCTCTGCTTTGTCAAGTGTGGGTGCTTTGTCTGAATTATCTTCAAACGTGACACACGTTAGGTGCTGGAACCAGCTGCGATGGGTTAGCATGCTAGATGCGCAGTTGTGCTTGTACGTGCCCGGCACCCCCCACCAGTGTATCTTTCAAGTACCAGGCTGAATTAGCTTTATTACTAACCCGAGCTGCAGCGCTACTTACTTCTACCCAAGCTATGGTTAGACTACATGTTCCCAGTGTGTACTATGCTGTATGATGCTGCTCTACAATGCTTAGTGTTTTTTTTTTTTTAAACAAAAAGTCCAATCTCAGTCTCCTTTCCAATGAAGAACTCCTCAGTGAGGCTGCTGAGTCCAGACCTAGAAGCCAGGGTAGAGCAGAGCAGGAGGACAAAAACACTGAGGATTTGAAGAGGAATAGTAAAAGTCAGAGTTAGTCAAAATGGCTCACTGATCTGCTCCTGGGAGCCTGTCAGCCCTGTGAGAGGTGCTTCAGAAAGGGATACTATTTCTGTTAGGGTAATAAGGATAGGTGGTTCCCTAACAGTTCCATCTGTTTGGAAGGTGCAGATACTGTGAGAAATAATGGGCCATAATTTTCATACAGATTACACTTAAGGAGAGAATTTATGCAGGTACAAAAGTCCTCAGTGCTTACAGTGCATAGCACCTGTAGTCTAATTGCAAGAAAAACAAGCAGGGGAGGCTTTCGTGTTCACTGAGAACAACACCATTCAGCGTGTATAGAAGTTGTCTGTGTATATGCCTAACTTTAAAAATTTTAACCATTTTTAATGACATGCCATTAAAACTATCTAACATTGACAGTTTCTCCATGAGTTTGCTGCTTTCCTCTTCCCCCCCCCAAGGTTTTTCTTAGAGCTTACTTTATTTATGTTTAAAGCCCATTATTGGTACTGCTAGTTAGTTTTTTCCTCCTTGATTACTTAAGAAACCGTGACTTTATTATGAAGTCATGGATTTGCTTATCTGAATGTGTAATTCCAAGCACTTTTTATTAAAATGATATTTTTAATTTCTTCTTACTGCTGTCTAATATGAAAGTTATCTTGATTACAGATGAGTACGGGTGTTCAAAAGGTTCACTCTGTTAATATTCATTTTTCCACAGTATTGAAAAAGCAATGACAATATATACTTTTTGCCCTCAATCAGGAGATGCTTTACTTGTTAGCATCTCCTTATTAGTTCGCTTAACTAATTTTTGACCTTATAGCTATGTGCCTTCTCCAAAGAAATACCTGATCATCTGTGAGCTGGGTATTTCACAGATGAGTTGATAGCTGGTGACTCCCTATTCCTTTCACTAGCCTAAAAAGGGTTCTGAAAGTATATACTGTCCTTCTAAAATCCATTTGCATGAGTGACTTTCTGAGCTATTAAAATATACAGGTTGCATGCTTTCATGTCTGTCTTAATGTATTACTCACTTGCAATACCTTAAATTAAAAAGTTCATTCATGTATTGCTGTAGCACAGTTGGAATGCAAATTTATTACAAATAAAGAGGAATCTTAATTCTCTTAGAGACTGTAAATTTCAGATTTAGAATATCAATAGTCTTTGCTATTCCATAAAGAACATGTATACAGAAGCAATATATGAATTTATAAAAAGCCTTCATCTGCCATCTATTTTTGTAAAACTGTGGTATGGCATCAGTGTGTTCCTTTGGCTGTAAAGAGTATGGCTTATGAATTCCGGAGAATGTTCTAAAAACTACACAGTGAGTTATTGAAACACTATTTTATTCAGTGTTCGTGGTGTTGTCATGTAATTTAAGCTTGTATGTTGAGAATTATAGACTCTCTGCTGTCATGGAAGTTGATGCTTAGTGATTCCCATGCAAGAAATCTTACTCTGAAACATTTTGTTGGACTAGAAACATTATTTTAGAGCGATGGCAACTGAGGTGTATTTCAGATGCTCTCACTAACTTTTTTAAAAGCCTGCAACTGTAAAAGGTCAAAACCTAGTTGTTTTAGTTTCATTCACTGCTGATGTGCTTTCTGGAGCTGAGAACAATACAAAATGTTCTTCATTTTCAAGTTCAACTTGAAAAAGTTATAAATAAAGTAGTGGTTAAGTATACGTAGTCATAATGTTTTTGTAGGACTGAAGTGGTTAAAGGTGCTGACGTAAATGCCACTTCATGAAAAACGTACTACAAGAGACGTACACCTTGACATACATGACTTTCAGCTCTGTATAAATATTGAAGCCAGTTTTCACAACATTTTTCTAAGTATGGAGAACACTCGTGGTGAAGGTGGCATTGCCTCTAGCAGTGAATGATACCATGCATGCATTGCATTCAGGGAAGCAGAAGAGCATTTCAGGAATGCCTTAAAATACTTTTTGTGCTTGATGTCAGTTTGACATGCTAACATACCTTAAGGAATTATATTCTGTATGTCTTATGCTGTAAAATTTTGTTTGGCTTATCTTTGTGATTTCTATAGTTCATCGCTCCCCCATCAGTATCATTGTGACGCATACCTCGCTGACAAACGTCGATAGCGTTGCTGTTCATTGAATGACTTGATGTGAAAATATTGCTTCAGGAAGCAATACATAGATACTTCTTTGCATTTACCTTTCTAGGTGGCCAAGAGGAATACGTCTTGTCCTATGAACCGGTCAATCAACAAGAAGGTTTGTGGATCTCGCTTAGTATAACATGAATGTTGTCTGAATTGTCAGAATGCCTCGTGTGCAGCTGGGTGCTGAGCACCAAGATAAACCTCATCTTGAACTTTTGTTACCATTATTAAAATGAATAAAGCATAAAGGCATAAATTATTAAACTCAATTGCTAAATTATTTAGCATGTAATCGAAAGGTGGGCTAATTAATAGGACTGCTCACTGTTTGTGCTTTAGACTGTGTAAGGAAAATAGGGTATATTTGTTTCAGCAGCATGAACCTCAGAAATAATAGTTTGCTTCTGTTTCATGTTGCTTTAGCCTTCCCAATGTTCTTTTTTTTTTTTTTTGCCATCTCACCTTCCTATATGGTGCTTATTTGGCTAATTTGGTTAGTAATTGCCACATAAATTTTTTTCAGAAATAATGTTGAATCAACTGGAAATTAGTGTAGAAAACATCTCACGCTTACATTTCGAATGAAAGGCTTTCACTGATTTTTAATAGGATCCCACAATTTTCTTGTCACCTTGGTCCTGCTCTTGCTGTGCTGTGTGCAACAGATATCGAAGTTTTAGTATTCCCATTCACAGCACGGGTGCTAATGGTTCATTTACATCATTTGATACATAGCTCATATTTAAAAATATAATCTGTAAAAGGGAATACTTTGGGAATATTTGATGTCTATTACCTATAAAATGTGGTAGAAAACAAATTTATATTCTTCATACATATACAGAAATTGAATTAATAGGATCCAGGACATTCCTTTTGTGAATATGTTATTACTCCTGAAAGGAATTAGTTTCAGGAATTAAAATGTGTTTTACAGGTCAAACATTATTTAACTTTTGTAGTAATGTAAGAACTTAAAGCTAAAATTTATACAGCTGAAATGATATGCTTATGGCTAGATATTTAGATATTATTGTCTTCGTTGTAGTTGCAGTATAATTAGATGTCTTCTACTTGTCCT
>VXAV01002094.1:11796-29639 GCA_013399715.1 Alectura lathami | reverse complement strand
AAAGGAAAGGAAAGGAAAGGAATAGAAAGAAAGGAAAAAAATGAAGCTGAAGAATATTAAAGAATGTATTGGATATCACGTGTGTCTTGACTCGTATTCCCTCACCACTGAACCTACTTCTGGCTCTATGGTCTGTGCTTCTCACAGGTGTGAACAGTTCCATGACACTTTCTTGTGTTTAAAAAAAAAAANAAAAAAAAAAAAAAAAAATTACCTTACTCTGTTCAACATGCTCTGTGCGACATGTTGGCTTTCTCCTGTCACTTGCAAGTTCTAGTGGTGAATGCTGTTAATTTCACCAGAGATGTAGATGCCATTTCTGAAGGACACCACAGTTCTTCAAAAAAGAACACTGGTTCCAAAATGATCCTAGTTCATTCATTTTTTTAGATTGTTTCTGATGAAAGCCTTGTAATAAGATGTTACACAATGCTGTAGTGTTAGTTTCAGGAAAGGAGTTTGGACTAAGATTGGGAATTAACTTGGGTTCAGAGTCCCACCTGCCGTTCTAACATGCTCGTGGCTGTAATAGAAAGACAGTCCACCTACAGACCTTGTCTGTGCTCAGGCTCACTTCAAATGGGTTAACTTGCAAGGGAAGAAGTGGGAATTTGTTGTTACAGGAAAGTATCTGGCCAGATCCTCTGCATTTCTGTGTTTTCCAGCGTTTTTGAAAGGGACAAATTAAGTACCTCTCTCAGATGGGGTGGGGACGGGAAGAAACAGATTCCTGCTGTTTCCCTGTCTTGGTTGAAATGTGGAGCCAAATTATCTTTGCTTCATGTTTCAGCTGTATGTGGCTAATGATCTCTTCGTACAATTCATACATTGTCTCCAGTGTGTTTGCATCTAAAGCCAGGACGTTGAGGCTGAAGAATGGCACTTAGCCATACATACTGAGAGGCTGAGACCAATTTCCAGTTGCTTGTGTCTGAGGGACTGGGTGAGGGGAGCCTTGATCAGTTAAAACCTAGGTTCTTCCTCCTACACCAGGAAATAAACCGTGAAGATTTCACCCAGATAAATGGGGCGGATGTTAGGTTTCCATAAGGTGGCTGTTTTCCATGTCCCTGTAGTGTGTTTCTTCTAAGCCTCTCAGTTCTCAGAATTCCTGCACCTCAGAGGTGGGATCTTGTTCCTCCTACCAGCACATGCTGCTTGAGAAACTTCTTGTAAGCTTTCCAAGTCTTTCCAAGTCTGACTCTGACCTGCAGCAAGGCAAGCCCTCTGTTTCAGTACCTGTTGGAAAACAAGGTTTCTGGCATCAACAGTCTTGTTTAGTCTGCAGCCCCGGAGGCAGCAAATGTGCACAGCTACTGTTGAGCACCAGTGGAATCATATCAACTTAGGAAATCAAATGTTGTATCTCAGCTGTATGACAACAGTGAAGAAGTAGAGGGCCAGGTAGAGCTGGCAGAAAGCTGCATGACACAACTTTGACTCCAACCTAGAAGTCAAAATTGAAGAAAAAGCAATACAATTTGGTGCCAACTGCTTGCAAATTGACCTGTTCCCATTTCTCAGCGTGAAGCATACAGACACGCGTTTTACATACAGCTGCACCGTGTGCACATGGTGATATATCCTCACAACAGCAACAGGGTGTTTGTAGCCTTGGTGCTTAGGCTGCTGTCTGGGCCTCCTGAAAGGCGCTTTTCTTCTCTGCTACTTAACCTGAGTCTGTTCCTTCATGGAACTGCCCACCCCTTTTCGTGACTGTGGAAACAGCCTCTTATGAAAGAGTGTTTTGAAGAGACAAGTTTACTTTTCTAGTGTTCATAATAAGCCTAGTGACAAGGTTCTTCAGCACCTAGGGTTGCTTTTTTTTATTCAGACCAACAAGGAAAGGGGCAGGGCTCCAGGTGGTAACCAGCAATGCTTGAGGACAGGGTTGTCTCTGGGCAGTCTCCTGGGTTTTGTAGCCTGTCATTTTAAATGACCATTTTAAACTTCTGACTCAATAGAAAGGTTCTGTGCGTGTCCCAGGACATCTGTCTTGGGCAGACAGTTGGAGATGAGAGTTTTTGCAGTACATGGTGCTCTCTACAGATTCTTTTGCAAGATGTATGGCTTAAATGTGTCTCCATCTGTCTGCACAGTACATCAGACCCTGGAATCCATCTGGAGGATTCTTTGCAGCTGCAAAATGAAAAAGCATTGTCACATGTTCTTCTTCAATGTTAAGTGACCACTTTGTACGTTGTGCTGTGTACGCCTGCAGGGTGGCTCCCGAAAACAAACCTGAGAAGCCTCCCAAAGCCAGGACTGTGCCCTTCTGTGGAAATAATGATGGCACATCACAAACCCACAGCCCCACCGTGTAATATGGACAAAGATGTCATATTCTTCAAGGTTTAAGAACAGTCTGGCTGCCATGGCCTGTCCCATGGTACCCGTACTTCTTATGTCACAAACAAATGCCATCAGGTTTCAGTGTCTGAGTTGGAGCCTAGCCTGTTTCTTGTCCGGATAACCTTAGTATTCTTGTTAATCTGAATGAAAGCAGGTGAAATGAGAAAGCTCACTGGGAGGAACAAAATGAAAGGTTGCCTTCCCAGGAACTTGCTAATTGTAAGCTGTGTTACAAGAGGACCAGTACTTTTTTTTTTACAGTCTTGTCTCTTGGTGGTGTGTTTGCAGCTCTCAGCCTGGAGCGTGTCCGGTGGTGCACTGTCTCTAAGCAAGAACTCTCCAAGTGTAATGACATGAGTAAGGCCTTTGCTGGGGCTGGCATCCTGCCCCCTCTGGAATGTACAGAGGGAGGATCTGCTGCTAACTGTACCCAGATGATCAAGGTAAGTTGTGATAAGCGTCAGTGATTTAATTTCTCTGCATGTCTAACAGTAAATCATATGGCAACATACAGAGCTCTTCGGTGAGTGTCTGATGATCAGACGGCTGACCATATGCTTCCTGGCATTCATGTCTTTAAAAAATCAAAGCGTGTATATATATATATACTCCTTAAAGACATAGAGGTATACATATACTGGATGTTGGAATGGCACTGTGTCTTCTCTTCAGCTGGTCACATATGGCCAGTCATTAGGAACACAAGCAAAGGTCTTAAATATTCATTTTGAAATACTAATCTTTGATTTGGGAATTGTATTAGATTTATTTAGCAGATCCTTAAGAAGGGGGGGAGCAGTAGCATGCAGACAGCAGTTAAAGCTGTGCTGCTGAGCCTTTAAGTAGATTGTCTTCTGGTAAACTCTGCATAATACTCCTTCTTCAGAGTCTCACTATGGAAATTGTTGTATATACAAATGAGCGTAGAGCCAAATGTCCCCATATCAAACAGAGTGCAAGGGATAGACAACACAGCAAGTAGGGTGAGCAGAGGGCATGCAGACCCAACTGCATTAATTCAGCTGCCCAGAGCATGCTCTAGTTTGGGCAAGAAGCCCAGTTCCGGAGAAGGTTTTAAAGACTGCAAACATGTGGCTTTGCAAAATGATGTGTGAGAAACAATTCCCTTCTTTGTAGGGAGTGAGAGGCAACAAGGGGAAACTGGAGGAAGAGTGGAGGGAGGTAATCATGGCTGTCTTCACTGGCAGAGTGTGAGGGAAGGGGAGGATGGCCCAATGTGTCAATAAGGTATATCCTTTGTGCATGCTGTTATAAAACTTGATTAGCAGAACTGCGAACCCTGCAGGTGGATAGCGTGAGTATGTAGCTTTCTGATGAAATGATCCTTCACTGTAAGGCTTCAGGCAAGGCTTTGTCCTTGACACCTCTTTTTCTTGTGCTAATAATCTACAGAATGTTTAAGTTGTCCTAATCTGTGTAGAGCTGTATGGAACCCCTGAGTCTGCATCTGCACTGAACTCTGCTCTTTGAGGCCAGAAGGGGGGTGGGGCGCAGTGTCTGAACAGGCGGAGATATGCTGTTTTATGACACCACACAACGTGGACTTAGTTCTGTGAGTGTGCTAGCATGTGGATAAAGTAAAACACTATTTTTCTTTGAAGATGCTTGGAAATTGAGAAATGTCTAAATATTAAACTGGGGAATCTGATGATGTTTAGTTTGGCCATATTAGCAAGTGTTTAAACAGTTCTACGGGTAATTCTCAAGTGTTGTGACATACGGAAATGAAGTTCTTCTGAAAATAATTAACTTACATTCCTATTGAATATATATTTATCAAAAATCATGTGTGGAACTGTCCCATGCTTTTGCTAGATGTATTGGAAGATCCTTGCTACAAAAAAAAAAAAACCACACTGTTCCTGCTGTGCCACCTCAGCTGTGACTGTGTACATTTAAAGGAGTTAAAGTTTGTAGCCTGTTAACTGCCTAAGGTTAAATACAATAATAGGCATTTTTCTCTTGTGCTGTGTTTTATACACTGGGCTCTGACTCTCCCCAGTGCAATATCAGATCTGACATTCCAGAAAGATTCTGTCTTTCAAGACACAAGTATCTCCCAGCCCCACTCCTCAACAGGTTCAGCTTTCATTCATGCGAAATGGCACTTTGGACATCCAGTGTTTCAGCTAATGAATAACTTCTTTTTCTCCTTTGAGGCAAATCTGTAAAATATTTCAAATTCCATGACAACTTCAAATCTGATATAGGTACAGATATCAGTGTATTATAAACACTCTCAGATGATCCCTTAAACGTCTCAAGCTTTTTATGTGGCTCACCCTGCAGGAAATGGCTTTACCCTGGTAGCATAGTCCTAGCCCTAAGCTAAGAAATGCTCAGCAAACTGCCCAGGGATAGCTGAGTTATTGCCCTCTCTGTTTCTGAACCAGCAGTCAAGCGAACTGATAAGAAACTTGGATTCAGCTTAAAAATGCAGAATGTCAGGCTGCTGATTATTTTCTCAGCTGTATCTTATCTTGTGTGAGATGCCCTCTCCTGGCATCCACTAGGTTCAGTGCACGGTGACCGCCAGGTTCAGCTGTTTGTTTGTTGTAGGTTCTAGAGGGTCCCCTACTTTGGCAACCAAGGTATTTTGAGTGGTTCCTCTTCCCTTGTGTTATGAGTTTGTTCCTCTTTTTTCATGTCCTTCAATTTTAGCACATGCAGATGGACATCCTTGATGACTGCTTGGATCAAAAGTTGCCTTGCCTTGAGGAAATTGTAAATCCTATTACAGACGTGTGCCCTTCCCAGTTTTGTTTTTCTTATAACACAAACATTTTCTCCTGTGCAGAGTAAAGTCATCTCTACTAGAACAAGCAGTTCAGCAGAGTGTTGCTGATAGAGTATGCTGTTCAGAAGGGAGGAAAACGTGAGGAGAGCAGACTCTTTGCTAGCACTCCATCAGGGGTACTTACCTGGTTTTAGTATAAAGTCAGACAGACACGGAATTACTGGGGAATGCCAATGTCCTGTTTCTCCCTGTCTCCCATTCCTGCCATGCACCCTACCCCCTGCAAATGTGTGGCTGTTTGTCTGCTGAGGTAGAAGCCCAACAAGTTTTAAGGTTGTTTTTGTGTGCACACTTTGGCATTCAAATTTTGCAGCCCCAGAAGACATCACTTCAAACTATCTGTGTGTGAACTTGAAAATATATTTACTTAATTTATTTTTTATCTTCAAGCTTTAGGGGACTGACTAGTGATGAATGAAACTCCTAATTTATGGGCCTTAAGATTTGTGACAGAGCTTCAGGAAGAAAGTGCAGATCCATTTCTAAGATTCCTTTGAATTGTGAAGGCCAATCATGGTCTAGGGCTGGTTTCTGCATTATTTCTGAAGGAGGGCAGTTTTGAAGTCGTAAAATCCCTCTCAGTAATTGTTCTTCAGTAATTTTTGAGTGCCCGTAAAGCAACTTTTGGGGGAAAGCAAGCCCATAAATAAAGATTAAGATTGATGTGTTGTGTGGGCCTCTTAAATTAATGGATTCTCTGCCTCTGGCTGTTAAGAAATATTAGTAACTAAGCTTCACCTTGTATTCTGACCTTATATCTGTGCAGGATTATTTGGCAGATGCAGTGACCCTGGATGGTCGTTTGATTTACCAGGCTGGAAAGGAGCATGGCCTGAAACCTGTGGTTGGGGAAGTATATGATCAAGGTATAATCAGACTAAATAACTTTTGGGTTACTAAACACAAGCTTTTTCTTATGCATTTCTACGGTTTTCACTTTATTTTGGGATCCTCTGCTTGAAGACCCTGAACACTGGGTTCATGCTTGGGTCTTTCTGCCTGTGAGAGAATGCTGGTGGAAATGGGGAACAAAGGGCAGCAGCCCAGCCCCACCACTGAGCACATCACGACCCTGCTTGCTCAAAAGCAGATGGTCTCCTCATCCAGTGGCTGGCTCTCTCTGTTAGGTTGTGAGCTCAAGTCAGAGATAAGTGAATGAAATTTAATGGTTTCTGATCAAAGTCAGCCAGATTAAATAACTTCATGGTCCCCTAACACCTTGTCTCATTGTCTCACTGTAACGCTGCTGTGAGGCTGCTTTTACTTACTTCTGTTTCTCCCCGTGCTGCAGAGGTTGGAACTTCGTACTATGCCGTGGCTGTGGTAAGGAAGGGCTCCAATATCACCATCCACAGCTTGAGGGGCGTCCGTTCGTGTCACACAGGCATTAACAGAACCGCAGGCTGGAACGTGCCCGTGGGTTATCTGATTGACAGCGGGCGCCTGCCAGCGATGGGATGTGACCTCCCGAAAGGTAAGAGCTGAGAGGGCAGAGGCCTGTTCTTCACAAGTGTCTTTCTGTCTGTTCTTGGGACCCCTGCATGTGGACAGAGGTGCGTGGTTCTAGCTGCTGTTTTGTTCCTTGGTGGTTTTGATTCTCATTGTAAAGACGGAACAGACCTAACATAGGTTGGATGAAAACTGCAAATTCCTTTTAAACTTAGAAGCTCTTGTAAGAATAGAATTACTTATTCCTTTAAAGTATGTTTAGTGATGTATTGTGTAGATGTTGTAAAGTGAGGTTGTAGGGTCTTGTTTATTCATTGCTAAAAATGTCTTATTCTAATTTCACTTTTAGCTGTTAGTGACTATTTCAGTGCAAGCTGTGTTCCTGGAGCAAATAGTGCAAACTATCCCGAATCCCTCTGTCAGCTCTGCAAAGGGGATTCTTCTGGGCAGAACAAATGCCAAGGAAATTCACAAGAGCAATACTACGACTACAGTGGGGCTTTCAGGTACAACTCGTGGCACTGTCAGTTTTTATCTCTGTGCTGTATCCACAGCCGTAGTGTCCAGACCTCACTGGCAGGAATGTGAAGCCAGAGAACTTCCAGTTGATCCTGTTAGAAAATCTGCTATATTGTTAGAGTGACCATGATGTAAACTTAGAGACTGAACAGAAGTAATTACTAACACACTATTTCAGTTAGTAATACCTGCTTGTTAAAATTGGGTATTTAGCACTTGTACCGGGCAAGGATCTCCCGCTCTGTTTGCTTTGTCCAGTAACTGTTGACAAAAGGCTGGGTGTTTTGGCAGTTTGTATTTTTCCTTGTAAAACCCAATGACCCTTAGAGTTTGATAGCCAACCTGCCACCCTACCCAGCTATTTCAGTTATCTCAGTTGCACTGGATTCTCTTATCAGATTGTTCTGTCCTCCGTTTCTGCACAGCAATCTTCGCTTTATTTTCCTCTTCCTGTCTGTGTGCTGCATTGCAGTTCCCAGTCCCTGAGTAATAGCACTGACTGAGCAGAGGTGTAATTTACTCACGGGAAACACTTGGTCCCCTCTGTGTATTCCTCAAAGGATTGTGCAGCTGCGTTAGGCAGTGAACTCTCCTGGACAAAGGAGGCCATGGTGTTTGTCCCAGGCAGCACAGACCATGTTGTCTGTGTTCACCAAATGACAGCAGTAGTTTACTTCATGCTCTGTCAGCCACTGGTCTGTGCCTTGAGCTAAACTCTCAGCACAGTGAAATAGGTCAGCGCCTGCTGGCTGATGGAACGTAGCACACAGCCCTCTGGCTGCCAGCCGGCCGTGCTCCATGCACTGTTTGTGATGCACATTTGGAAGCTGCGGTTTGTAATGCACGTTTGTATTTGGGTTTGCATCCATTAGGTGTTTGGCGGAAGGTGCCGGAGATGTTGCATTTGTGAAGCACAGCATAGTGCCTGAAAATACTGATGGTAAGTTTGTTAACAGTGGCTGCAGGCTCTGAAGTACAGTGCCTGTGATGGCATAATGTCAAATATTTTATTCATTTTGAACTGAATTATGCTTTAATAAGGAAAATAGATGTACCCACATACACATGCACTAGATGAGTCCATATGATTCTTTTTTTTCAAACACTTGGTAGTTTCAATAGGGGTGAGAGGTGGAATCCTTAGCTGCTTTTAGAAAGAGCTTAAGGAGTGCTAAACTCTTGGTTTTATACCTGGGTTGTTGCAAATATAAATGTTGTTTGTGCCCAGCCAAGGATTTCAGCAGAGGCTGGCGGGAAGTCAGTAACAAGGTGTGCCCTCCCCTATCTGGCACTTTGTGCACAACATTATTTTCATACTGTGGGTCTGTCTGACCGTCAGTTACAGCAGGGAAAAATAATAATAAAAATAAAAGTTGTATGTACTTCTAGCCTTGGAGATGCTCAGGATACCGCTGCAGATCCGAGTACCAATCAGTGCAGTCTCACAAGTGTTAGGCTGTCTGCTGTCTTACTGGAGATACAAGTCTAAAGGGCCGTGTAAATGCACAGGACACGTTGTGCAGTCAGGAATATTTCAAAGTCGCTCAGAGAGCTGTATTCTGCTCCACATGCACATGCGGTACTTGGAGCAGACCTGGAGCCAGAGGCCTCAGCCCTGCCTGATGTCCATTCCGTAAGCATTTTCTGTCTGATTTCAGGAAGAACTCTATTTTCCTGGGCCCAGCATCTTCGCTCCCAGGACTTCCAGCTTCTGTGCCGTAACGGCAGCACAGCTGATGTGACAGAGTGGAGAACCTGCCACCTGGCTCGAGTCCCAGCTCGTGCTGTGGTTGTACGGCCCGACACAGATGGGACAGTTGTCTTCCAGCTCCTGAACCAGGGACAAGTAGGACACTTTTTTTTTTTTTTTTTTCCATTTCAGCATTACATTTTAGAGGGCTTCTCCCAACCACCAGGCTGAGTTGAAGATCGGATATCTGGGCACCTTCAGCTCTGTGGGGTTTGAAGGAGCGTGGGAGGCAATCAGCATCAGTAGGGCCCTGACAAGAGTTGCACAAAGTGGGGCTTAGGTGTTCATTTTTGCTCTCAAGGACTCGGGGACATTGGGAGTTACCTGAGAGGGGTGGCTTTGTTTGTGTTCTGTGATTGTTTGTTTTTTCTTTCACCAATTCTTAACCTGTGGATCTTCCATAAGAAAAGCTTTAGTTGTTTGTCCAGTCTGTAGGCAGGAGATTTTCTCCTGCACATAAACAATGTCATTGCAGAGGTATGACACCAGGTACAGGGATGTCTGACGGGTGTTTTTTTCTTTAACATTACAGCAAAGATTTAATGGTGCAGACACCAAGTTTCAGATGTTTGACTCCACAGCCTATGGTGCCCAGAACCTTATGTTCAGAGACTCCACCACTGAGCTGGTTGCAATCACATCTCAGAATTACCAGGCATGGTTGGGTGATGAGTATTTTCATGCCATTCAAGCCCTGAGCTGTGACCCTAACAGTAAGTTGTAACCAGATTTCCCTTCAAAACTGTGCGCAAAGAATGCTGATAATGGAGACCATCTTCATTCTGAAGAATGTAGAAATGAATTGAGTGCATTTTGGCAAACTCAGAAACACAGGTTAATAATCATGGCAACTGAGCCCGCAGACATGCTCAGTGCTGTGACGAAGCCCCCACCTCCAGGACTTGTCTGTTCTGGGGGCTGCTTCGTTGACTGTTGGAAACCTGTGTGCAGGGTGCATTTTTGCTGCGCTCTTGAGAAAGTAGACAGCAATCGATCAACACCTTGTGGCTGTGCTTTACAGTCAGCAGTCATAGGAGCTCTTGTTCCTTCATGCTGGAAGATTTGTACCAGCAGCCTGGGGACCTGTGCTACCTGGAGCAGGTGCAAGTCTGGGCTGGAGAATGGGAGGGAAACACAGAACCAAGTGTTTTAATAACACATATGGCACAAGTGACCGTGGGGCAGTGTGTATGCCTCCTTGTCTTTTACGGAGGAAGTGAAATGAAGTATTTGCTTTCCAATTTTGTGTAGCATTGCCAGAAAGCCTGAACTGGTGTGTTGTTTCCACTGAGGAGATTTGGAAATGTAGTGAAATGGCTACTGCCTTCAAGGAAAAGGATCTGAAACCACAGATCCGGTGTATTTCAGCCAAGACAAAAGAAGAGTGCATGGAGATGATCCAGGTAAGCTGCTACGAGCCTTGTGCATTAAACCAATTAACACAAGCTGCTATCTGCTCGGTAGGTAGGATTAGAGAGATGTGCTCTTAGGTGATCATTAGGCAATACTGGATTTCAAGGAGGTGATCTGTAACTCATATGTATGGATGGGCCTGAAGCCTGGTGCTTGTCCATTGTAACAAGAGTGTTGTTGCCCATCCAGCTCTAGCCTTTGCCTGAAATCTCCTGTCCCCATTTCACTGATGGTGCTTTTGGGGGGATTTGGGGGGTTTCTTTAGCAGCAGACTGCTCTTTTTCTACCAGACTTATCTATTGAGATGCAGCAGATATGATGCTGGAGTTTTTATCATTGTACCAAAGAAGGCATCTGCTGTTTTTTCACAGAAATTGTAAACTTTATTTTTCAGAAAAAGGAAAATGATGTTGTAGCTCTGGGTGGAGCTGATATTTACACAGCTGGGAAGACATACGGCCTTGTACCAGCTGCTGGAGAAGGTTACTCTGGTAAGGAGGGCAGGAAATAAAAATATAGACTTTGTTTTTCCAGGTTGTTTGAAAACAGCTCTAAAAGCACAGGCTCTGTTCCCTGGTCCTGCTGGGAAAGTTGTTTGCAGAGGAAGTGAGTATTATTATCCTCACATCACGGACAGAGGAGAAAATAAGTGTGGGTTGGGTTCCTGCGGTGAGTTAGTGGCAAGTTTGATCTGTCCTGCTGCTGGAACAGGTTGAGTCTTCTGCAGTTTTGAATCTTGCACATATGTATTTGTCTTTTCAATTCTGCAAAAAGTACTCAAAAGGGAAAAATGAGTATGAACAAAGTAAAAATAATTTAACAAGCAAAAATACAGAAGTGACACAGTTTATTCTAGCTGAAAACAAATTCTTCCCATCAGGGTGGCTGCTTTATAGTCATTGATGAAAAGAGAGCTTGTGGCTGTTATGTCACTAGGGCAGAATTTCAATATGCTGCAAAACTCACAGAAACAGTACAGGTTGAGTAGTCACACAAAAAACAACTTCTTAAAACAGTTTTGTTAAGTCACAAATGACTCAAATGTTGTTTTGAGGGATGTATAGATAACTGCTAGTGTTAACAAAATGCTTTCATGGTCTCCTCTAGTTTACTCAGTTCGAGTGTACAGACCATCGGTGAATGCAACATTGTGGAGTAGTAGAAGTGAAGAATTATGCGTGCATTCAGACTTCCTGACTGGCTGCTTGTTGGTGCAATTGAAGTTGGCACCAGATGAGTGTAATGGTTGTGTGCATTGCCATTGAGCAGTGGGAATGCTGAAGGAAAGCTGTAATGCATTTTGTTTGTTTCTG
This sequence comes from Alectura lathami, assembly GCA_013399715.1. Classification (NCBI taxonomy): domain Eukaryota; kingdom Metazoa; phylum Chordata; class Aves; order Galliformes; family Megapodiidae; genus Alectura; species Alectura lathami. Next base: position 18,025 of record VXAV01002094.1, on the reverse strand, counting down.
CAAGCTGATGACAACAGCAATGCATACTATGCTGTGGCATTGGTGAAACGGAATTCATCCAACGCATTCACCATCAGTGACCTGAAAGGGAAGAAGTCCTGCCACACAGGACTGGGGAGGAGCGCTGGATGGAACATCCCCATCGGTATGCTGATTAAGAAGGGCATTATTAAGCCCAGAGACTGTAATATTCCTCAAGGTAAGAAGATGGTACCATGTATCAACAGTCTGGTAACAGTCCAGTTATAAACCTTCATTAGGGAAGTGCAGTTTTGATATTGCATAGCTCTATATGATTTGTTTGGGGGGGGACTATTGCATTTTTAATGTAACAATTTGAAATTTTGAGCTTGAGAATGCTACATCTAACATGGAAGTGTTCCTTTCCCTCTTCATCACAAAATCATTGGCTAATGCAGATTGGGTCATCTAGACCAACCTACTGCTCAAAGCATGTCCAGTTAGATCACATTGTCCAGGGCCATGCCCAACCAAGTTCTGAGTAACTCTGAGGATGGAGATTCCACAACCTTTCTGGGCCCTTGTCCCAGTTTCTGACCATCCTTGGTGTAAATAATTTCTTTCTTTATATCTAATCAGAATTTTCCATTAGCCTTCACTGACACAAAAGCATACTGCTGACTCTTGGTCAACTTGCTGTCCACCAGGACCTCCAGATCTTTTTTCACAATCTGCTTTTCAGCCTCTCAGCCTTTTATGGAGTAATTCCTACCTCAGAAGAGGGATTCTGCATCCACCTTTCTTGAACTTTGAGATTCTCCAGCCTGTCCAGATCCATCTCAATGGCAGCCCTGGCCTCCAGTGTATCAAACTGCAAATGCTTATTCCAACTGTCAGAGATGTAGTTGAAGTGTCTTTTTAAAATCCAATCAACTTTGTTTATCATGTTGTTGAGATCCTTGCTTTCACACCTGTTCATCTCCGCTCTTGCTTGAGGATGTTGACTCAAGTCAATGTCAATAATCGGAGAGTCACTGAAGCTCATGCAGTCTGTACGTATATCCATCCCCTCTAGGCAGTACTTCCAGTTCTGGGATGTCATTGCAGTCAACAGTATATTCTTCTCTGGAATTTTATTGCATTTATTTTCAAATATTGTTTAGTAGTGGAGCAGTGTGGTAGTACAAGCAAGGGATCTAGAAGTATATGACTCCAGGTTCTGATTTTGCTTGCTTATTTCCTGTCTTCCAGGGAACTCTTGGCTTTTGTTACAAAATCAGTTAAAATATTTTCAAAGCGCCATTTAAGTTTTAATTTGTGAATTCCAGTAATGCAGCTATGACTCATGTTTCTAGTGTCCTACTGAAACCTGCGTTGGTTATAACCTCATGACACTGTAACTACCCTTTCTGTGAAGAGCCTTCTACTTACATTGGTTTGTCTTTTTTTTTTTTTTTTTTTTTTTTTTTTAAGCTGTGAGTGAGTTTTTCTCTGCTAGCTGTGTGCCTTCGGCTAATCAGGATAATTACCCATCAAAACTCTGTCAGCTGTGTATTGGAGACGACAATGGGAACAATAAATGCAGTGCAAGTAGCCAAGAACGATATTATAGCTACAGCGGAGCCTTCAGGTAATTCACACACATGGCTGGTTTTAGTCTGTCGGTCTGTCAGGACACAAGCAGGCACTGTTCTCTCTCTTAGTCAGCAAAAAGAGTGATTCGTCTAAAAAACAGCCCACTGGAAGCAGCAGCAGCAGCCTTCCCCTTGGTAAGAGGCTGTGACAGTGACAGCAAAGCAGAGCTGTGGGTGTGTGTAGGTGTGTGTCAAAGCCTCCTGCCAGCTTCCTGGCCCACAGCCACACAGATGACCAACAGCCAAATCCCTGTTCGTGTTTACAGAGCAATAGGCACTCACCTAGTGAGGAGCACGTGTTGTCATCGGTCTCCAGCCTTGCTTTAATCCAGTGTGACAGCCTGCCACTCTGCTCAGGTCATCCGTAAAGAGCTTAGGCAGGGAAACAGGCAAGCAGAAGCCAGTATCTGGCTGCTGTGAGTCTGTGCTGAGCGTGGCAGGGTAGGAGGAGGGAGCTGGGGGTGGGTCTTCACTGTCCTTAACATTTGTGGCTGTATGCGGGAATAGGATTCCAAACAACACAAACAGCTATTCTCAAATATCAAATCCTCTTCCAAACAAGACGTGTTAAAGGTACAGGTGGGAAAATGGTGTAAAATTGAATAAATATTTTGTGTAACAGTGGACGTCAACATATGGGGCCATTAACAGTTTCAAAGCCCCAAATCTTTGGGTAGATATGGAAGTCTTTTCTGACCTTCACCTGTGAAGGTAATGGTGCCTGTAACAGAGCTGGCAGTGAGTGGCTGTCTTCCTTCAGGGGAGGAGCCTTGAACAGCAGCTGCCTGCTAAATACTCAAGTGCTGACTTCATACTTCAGGCCTAGCAAAAGTCTCCTCACAGTCTGCGATGACTGTTGTATCGTGTGCTAGACAGCACCAGTTAGAACGTGGGAAGCAGCAAACGCTTGTAAAGCTGTGTTGTTCTACACATTCACTCTGCAACCCGCTGGCATGGGATGCCGCAATGGTTTAAAAGGACGGCATGGAAGGCATGACAGCCCTGAGTATTGCCTATCTTCTGTTTCTTTGCTTGTCTAGTCCTGGCCTTTCTCTGTCCTTTCTCCATCATTATTAACCACTATTTCCTGCTATATTACTCTCTTGAAATTCTTAAGCTGTTTTTTTTTAAAAACGTTGCAAAGATGTTTGTTTCCTTGCATTTCAGGATGCTTCATTTCTTGGTGTGCTTTTCCTCTTTACCTTATGGTCCAAAGGATTTATTTGTAGGAATGTATGCAAGAAAAATTGATTTCTAGATCTGTCAGTTTTTAGAAATGATGTGGTCCCAATAAAGATGCTTTGAATTGAGCTTCTATCTTGCATTTCCTAAAGGTGCCTGGCACAGGACTCTGGGGACGTGGCCTTTGTGAAGCACTCGACAGTATTTGAGAACACAGATGGTATTTCGTTTTACTTGTCTCTTTATTACAATTCAGTTATTTTTCTTGAACCTGTTTGCTCTAAAGCATCCAATGAGTGACAGTGACTAGTTTCTTCTTTCAGGTAAGAATTCTGAAAGCTGGGCCCATAACTTGAAGTCCAGTGATTTCCAGTTACTGTGCCGAAACGGCGCCCGTGCTGAAGTCACCCAGTTTGCTCAGTGTCACCTGGCTCAGGTGCCAGCTCAGGCCATTATGGTTCACCCAGACACCAACATTTTTGCTCTCTACGGACTACTGGACAAAGCTCAGGTATTACTTATACACTTATTCTATGGGGGGTTACATATGGTCTAACACAGACCAAGGATAAAGACGATAGGGCCATAGCACTGTATTGTGTCCCCTGCACGGACTGGCAGCATATGCGCTGTGCAGAGCCTTGCTGGAGTGGGAAGGAGAAAGTAAAATACAACCCCCATAGTTCTCCTGGTAAAATGACTCTGGTGGATAAGGGACTTCAATTTTTTGCCCAGCCACTGGTTTCAGTAGTAACTTTCCTGAAGCTTAAGGTGTTTTCCCAAACTGCATGACTTTTAAGCCGAACAGAAATGAAGTACACACGAAAAGTTTTCCATCTTGGAATTTTCCTAGAAATGCAACAGTATGTAGGAACAGAACATTGCTGGGTATGTTCACACTGCTGCCATCTACGTGGTAAACCATCTGGGCAGACCGTGCCTGGCTGTCACAGCAAGCTAGCTTCAGTATTGACAGCAATCCAGCCAAAAAAAAAAAAAAAAAATCCAGTCAAAAACAGCAGAACTGGGTGTCTCCGTGCTGGGCTTCAGTCATTTCTGTAATTCCTGTGCAGCCAAACCCTGTACTGCACAATAATACTTAAACTGTAGAACTTTTTTAAAACTACATCTCTTTCCAGATGGTAGCAAGAACTGAAATTCTTGTAATTGCTAACGGCAGGATTCTGTATATGATCTACTGGGCTGTCTAAAAGCAAGCACAGATTCTGCAGTTGTTGTAAAGTTCTCACGTACTAAACAGTTCTTATCATCTTTCATGTTTTACTAGAGAAATGTGGCACTTAATCGTGCAAACTACTGAAAATTTTGCACTGTTTTCAGGACTATTTTGGAAATAACAGCAATGGAAACGGATTCAAAATGTTTGATTCATCAGCTTTTCAAGGAAAAGACTTGATCTTTAAGGATTCTGCTGTTGAGATAGTGCCGGTAGAAGAGAGGCGGACATACGCAGAGTGGCTGGGGAGTGAATATGTTGAGTCCCTTGAAGGGATGCAAACATCACAGTGCTCTGGGGCAGGTAATAAGTTAGCACACCACCACCTACTAGTGACTGCTGTTGTTCCCTTTGTTATTTTATGTCAGTTACAAGGCTTGGGCTAACACGGTCCAAATGGCAGCTTCCAGGCCACCCCTGGCCTACCACCTTTTCTTCAGATGAGCTGCTATTTGGATAGTGTTGTGCTAACATTTCAATGCCTCCTCCTGCCTCTTTGCAGGCAAGGTGCTTACAGCATTTGCTCATCAGGGGAGTGGGGTGGGGCTGGAAGCTGCCCCTGTTCATGTGGATGGGGTGGAATGTGAGGCAGAAGCCATTGATACTGTGTCAGCGTGGCTTTACAAGATTAGTCCAAAACTGAAGTATCTCTGCCATCATGGCTGATGTGGAACTATGCTGGACTGAAGGATTCCCACCTGCTGTTAGATGGATACTGGGTTTCTGATCTGTAGAAGAATTTCTGCACCTTGGAAGGCAGTATCAAACAATCTTGCCTAGTGAATCCACTCTGGCCTTCTTGCTGGTAATGTTCCGACTCCTTCGTCCCTGCTTATCCTATCCTCACCTTGCCGGAGGCAACAGTTTCTCCTGAGCTTTGCTGCCAGAAGAGGTAAGTGCACACAGGATGGACAGGCTGTGGACTGAGAGCGCACCTGCAGTCTAGAGTACCGCTTCTGCTCTGTACAAGGCCCTCCACCTTCCAGCAGAAGAAAGCAGGGGGAATCTCCAAAGTCACTGGAGGAAAAGGAAGGCCAGAGAGACTTGGAGGGACTGCCTGCTGGCAGAGGAAAGAACGAAGGCAAATGTGTTTATTCGCTGAGCTTGTTGACTTTCCACACCCAGTACGCTCACTGCTCCGGAGCGATGTCCTTCTCCCTTTTAATCTTTGATGCCATTTCCATCAGGAAACTTGTGGCTGTCCTCTTCCTACATGGGGTTATTTGACTGCCTGTGAATGAAACTTCTATTTTCTGTTAGTGAAACAAAGTAGCTCACTGATTAACTGGCTTGTAGTATTCAGTTTTTATTTTTATCCATAGCTGCAATAACAACAAATGTTGCTGTGCTGCTGGCAGGCAGCGTCCTCCTGGCTACAGCTGCCACCTCATGACCCTGGGATGAAAAGACAGTCAACAGTAATTAAAAAGGAAAAAAAAAAAAAATGGTAAAAGCCGATAATGTATATTTACAAATATAAATGTAACCTAAGAAATAAACAACAGAAGAAATTACAATTTATCCAGACTCTGGTCTGATTACTCAACTACATAGATTTTACTTTTCCTGCTTCTTTGCCCACGCTTCCCAGTTTATCCTTGCGCATTTCATTTGCTCCAAGGTTACATGAGTTTAAGAGAGAGAGAGAGAGAGAGAGAGAGGCAAAATATTGCCTCCTGCTGTTTTGGTTTTACATTTAATGCTAGGGCTGCAGTAGCAAGCAGGGACACAGTAACTGTGGTGGTGAGAGCTGTTACATAGGCTTGGATCTGAGCTCTGTTCCCGTGGCATCTCTGGCCCTCCAGTGGAAGCTCCTGTCTGTGCATGTGGAAATGCACCGTGCTAAATTCCAGTGGCTGGATGCGTAGCTGGGGTATTTCATGGGTACTCGGTGTGTTTGGGGACAGCATTTCTGCCCTGTCTGGATCCTTCCTAGCTTGCAAAGTGGCTTTCTCGGTAAGCTACACGGAGATGTACCGCCCGGCAGGCCCTGCGGCTCTGCAGAGCACTTAGCGCTGCAGTTACCCCCGCTATGGCTGCTTGTCATCCTTCAGCAGGCCCCTGAGGTCCCTTTCACCATCCTAGTTTTCTCGCCTCATTTCCACGAGTGTGTGGATTCAGCACCTGTGTTCCTCCATGGAATCGTTTGGAGGAAGGAATCACAGTAAGTTCACCTTCATAGCCGCGTGAACCCACCACAGCGCGCACCCGGTGG
>VXAV01002093.1:566273-580096 GCA_013399715.1 Alectura lathami | reverse complement strand
ACTCTTTTTTTTTTTTTTTATCTTGAGGGTCTCAATGGTATTCACTGATCCTTATGAAATAAAAAGTGTACCTGTATTTCTGGGCAGCCTGCTTTGGGTGACCCTGTTGGGGCAGGAGCATTGGACAGGATGACCTCTGGAGGTCCCTTTCAACCTCAGCCCTTCTGCCGTTCTGTATTTGGAACTCCTCAGTCTCTGTTTTGATTCAGATGATATAACAATAGAAACCTCTGTCTCATTTTATTCTATAAATGGGATCCATTCTACAAAATGGGCTTGACAGGAATGGTGATCACAAATTTTGTATGTGTCTAATATATTTAGTTATTTTCATTAGATAATGCTATGGGCTCTGGTTCAACTAAGTACTTAAATGCCAAGACAGGCACACGAATAATCCTGAGGAAGTCAAGAGAGGTGCTTTTATAGTGAATGCTTAAGTGCTTGCCTGAATAAGAGCCATACTCTTGATTTTCATTAGATTGTACCTAGAAGAGCATGCAGTTTGTTCAGCAGAGAGAAGAAGGGCATTAATCGTGTGCAAGTCTCTACCTTCTACCACAGTTTCTGAAATTTTGACACTTAGCCATAAGTACTGCTGAAAGACACAGCCCCGTCTCTGGACATCCAATTCACAATTGTGAGCAATAAAGTAAGCTGGACACAAAATTAAAAAAATATTTTGGGCTGCCTTCTCCCTAAGACTAGAGCCTTCCTTGAGATTCCAGCAGTGAAAGAGTTTTATGGTGGGTGTGAAGACCACGCAAAGCTTAGTTTAAGTGGGAATCAGGCCCAGAGTGTGCGTATCAAGGAGTATTTGAATTACATTCAGAGCTGCTCACGATTTCTACAGAATTGTAGAGCCTGTTAGGAATAAAATACTGCTTACAAAAGGGGACTTACGTTTTCATTCCTCTGAAAAAGAAATAAGGAGGAAAACATATCTCTGTCAGTTCAAAGGCTGCCCAAGGACAGCTTTCATTCTTTGTGACCCACTTATACAAACTGCTTCCACGGGAACTCCTCAGACAGTTATATTTAAAAATAAAAGAAGAGAAAGAGCCTGATCAATGCATCTAATCTTCACTCTGGGGACAGATCCAGGCTTGAAGCAATTGATAAAAATCTTTGCATCCCGAGCCACCCTTGCAAAAATTAAACAAAGCAAGAGATGAGCAGTATTAGAAATGAGAAATTAACTTCATTCATGTAAATATCACACAGCGTAGTTGAAGATCCTTTTGTCTTTAGGAACTAGGTCACTGAGCTGTAGTTTCAGCCAGCATGGGCTGACCTATTGCTCTCATGTTGTCTTTCTCTGGCCATTTTTTTTTTTTTTTCTGGCAGCAGTGTGAATACTCTGGGTGTTGGTATCACTACGCCTCCCAGAGTCCACCTGGAAGCAGTGAATTTGATGCTTACGCCAGAGACACTGCCCTGGCACACGTACAATGAAGGTAATCCTTACTGGAAACTTCTCAGACAGGAACACCATAGCCTTTGAAACCTTATTTTGTGGCAAGTGAGCAGCACTGATGTGCCTCAGCCTGCCCTACATCTTGAATCCTTACTGGATTTCCACGGGAGCTGATCCCTCTGCCTTACTGACTCTGATCAGGTGCTGTCAGTAAATGAAACCTGTTAGATTGTTGTATCCTACCCAAAAAACAAATCAGTACATGCTTTGTGCAAAGATAACAAAGGTTTTTCTTGCACTTTTTACCATGGCTTCCAAGCAATGGTGTTTGACATTATTTGAGGAACACGCAATGGGCAGGATGTCTGGGGACTTGCAGTATATCTGCTTGCATCTCCCAGGACTTCCAGAAAGGAGAAGAGTGCACAGAGCTCCAGGGAGCGCTGGCCAGTAGTACTGTATGTACACAGGGAGGTCCTATTCGACAGAAAAAGCCTTTTGTGAAAACTTGGAGAGTCAAAGTGTTAGGTGTGGTAAATTGTGGCAAAATGTGAGTTCTTTTGGGTGCCTTGTTGTCAGTGACTAAAGTATCAGCAAATACGCTTCTTGTTGTTGCTTTCTAAGGAAGAAGAAAAGAGAAAATAATAAAGTTTCTTGTAGTTGCTTGTTGTGATTTGAAGAAGTTAAGATATTCACCATCCACAGTACTAATTCCCCTGATATTATGTCACGTTAGATCTGCCAAATAAATAATGTATTGGAAAAAAAAAAACCCAGTATCTTGATACGAGCCCTGAATTCTTCTTGTTTTCATCATATGAATACTGAGTCATTGATATTTTACGTGTCACACAGAATGGTTGAGATATCAGAGAAGCTGATGATTTGCATGAGCATCCCAGAGGTGATTTTGGCTTTCCAGCATGCAGAAGATTTAGCCTGTTCCCTTTACCCTGAGTCTTCTGTAATACTGCATGCCAGAGATGATAATTCATTTTGTGAAACATGATCAGAAGAACCTTTAAGGAGGTGTGACAGATGCAGCTGTAGCCATCACTTGATGTACTCTCCTGTAGCCTGAAAAATATGTCACCTGATTCTTTTTCTTGATGACTTTTTTAGTCATTGTTGAATCGTAACTGTTGCACTCAAAGCCGAAAAGAGCAAGGGGATAAAAATGCTAAAGTGCCCACAGCCACAGTTTCAGGACTTAATTGGACACTGGCTTCTCAACTGTGAGCATTCCTCCAAAGAATGGCGGAGTTCTTGTAGGCTTCAAACAATGGAGATGCGTGGGTTGATGCCATCTGCAGCCTAGGGCTTGTGGAACAAAAAGATGTTTGAGGAAGAGGGAAATTCTCAGAGATATGTTAGAATGGAAATGGTCTGAAAGTAATCAATCATTACGGTGACATAAATCACAACGCAAAACAGCCCACAGCCAGAAGATGTCAAATACCGCCCGCAGCGTGTCAGTCTCTCTGGCATCATCACTTTTGTGTGCTGTGCCACTGCTCTTTTGTGGGCCATCAATTTTGTTGGGTGATGAAACACAAGAATGCCGCTGGTCCTTCTTCCTCGCTAATGCAAGCTTTATGATTGCGCACCCTAACGTGCACTCAAGGCACATTCGTCCTTTGACCCGAACTAACAATCGATTGTGAGCTGGGTGCCAAATCCACCAGATGTTGCTTGATCTCATAATTACGTTAGTGCCATTGCTCCAATGCAACAGCATCAAAACAATACCGGCCAATCTGGAACACAAAGAGAATCTGCAACTCACATGTGGTCATCTGGTCCACGGCTGACATTTTTGCCTAAAGCTCTCAGATGTTAAACTTAATTTTCCTTCCTTGATTATAAGCAAAATGATCTGTGCACAATATTAAAAAAACATTTATCAGCTGGTAAACAGTAAAAGACATGGCATAAACTCATATAAATGTTAATGAAAGGCAGACAAAATTAAGCAATATTTCTGTGTTCCTCAGGCTCTTACACACTTCAGCTTAAAAGAGGATCTGGTAGGGGAAATCAGAACAGAGTTTGAAGATAAGCACAGAAAACATTGTTTTGAAATTTACTCTGATTCTTCTTGTGGTTCGGAACACTGGTCTGAAGTTCTGCTAAATGGAGCAAGCATAGGTCTCCTTCAACTTGTTGCAATGTTGGTCATTGGATCAATATAAATCATATGTCCCTTGATTCTGATAGAAAGGCTTCATCTTTCTGCTGTTGCCTATAAAAAGCAATGTGAGCTACCAGCCGCATAGTTCCCACCAAGAAACTGTACACAGTATTGTAGCAACAGTTGTGGCAGATGTGTAATGGGGTTTATTCCTCCGGGCTGAGCAGTGCCGTCTGTAGGGCATTCTGAGGAAAGGCTCCAAATCCCAGCACAGACATATCTGACTGCAAATGGCTTGAGCTATGTTGTTCTTTGTCTTTTGAAATTGAGCTGCAATTTGCTAAGCTGAAGCAGAAATATAAGAAGGACTTTTTTGTCCCATTTTTCCCAGCTGTCCCACACCCAAAATCATTGGTGGGCCCAGTGCCCCTCTCGTTCACTGGCCTCGCCATCTCCAAAGTGCTGATCCCACAGCTGAGTCCTGAGCACTGGTTGTGGACATGGACACATAGAACCCAGAAATTCAGGGGGCCTGGCCACTGCATAGCCCTGAGGAACTTTTTGCCTTTTTAAAAAAATATGAGTTCTCATCAGTGGCGACTGTGAAATTGCAGCATTTTCCTTCCCTCTTGATTGTGAACCATAACATCTCAGACCAGGCACAAGGAAAATTGAAGTACATGACAGTAGCTTTCAGCTAAAAAGAATTTCTGAACAATAGAATTTGGCTTTGGCATGCCCTTCTAATATTATCCATTTTATATTATCTTAATTTCAAATAAGAATATAAAGTCCTATGACATATAAGAGAAATTTTATTTCCTGTGCTACTATAGTTTTTGAGCATAATGGCCTATGTAGACCAGTAGGCAAGTATTATATCCTAAAGTTTCAAATAATTGCCATCTTTATGCTTCATATCTGATCTTTAATAAATGTTATTTTACACAGTGCAATTATATTCCAGGATGTAAAACTCTGAGAATAATCCTGAACCTTTTACCAGAGCTCAGTATTTTCAGGGTGCATGTATGTCTAGGTTCTGATCTAACTAATGGCACAAATCTGAAGCAATTTCCTTGAAATCAGTACAATTACATCAGCACAAACCCTATAAAAGTGGGATGAGAGTCAGACCTTTATTTCTTTTCCAGTCAGTTCTAGAGATATAATATTTTCCATTTAGTCAAATGAAAATAACTGTAAAGGGATAGAAAGAAATGATAGAACTGAATTTTATTATTTAACATATGGGAAACTTGGTTACTTTTTTACCATAAGAATATACAGGAAAAAGAGCTGAAGTAAAATGGAAAAAATTCATCTCAGGTGTTGTGTCATGAAATCCAAGGAAGTGACATCAAAGATTAAGTCTGGTCCATTTATTTTTAAGCTATGATCTCGAAGTATCAGATTTTATGTCTGGATTTTAATGTGAATTTTAAGATATCTTTTTACTTTTGGTAAACATAAAACTGAATAAGGATCCAAAAAAACTTATTCTGTTGCCTCGGTACCAACGTAAGACCCTCACACTGGGCACTGAAGTTCTTTTGAAAGTTTTGGGCCATGTGCTTGGAGTGGGGGGTCGGCGTATGTGCAGCTGCGGGGGCTGCTAGCGCTTGTTTGCCCATGGCCGAGCATGGCCTGCCTGCTGCCAGAGAACACTTGCTAGCCGAAGGGGAACCAGGGAAGTGCAAGGGGTGCGGGGAGCTCAGTACAACAAGACGTGTACCCGTCGTGCTGAGTTCTGCTCCATGTCCAGAACTGAAAACCTTTCTGTGGGAAGAAGTTAACTGGGACTGCTGAAGTTTCTTTTCATGGGTTATTTAAGCAGTACAAGATGTTGTTAATTCTGGGTTTCTTCCATGTTTTTCAGGAAAGTATGTCTGATTATGTAAATTAAAAGTTGCTGGTTAGAAATAGTTTGCTTGAGAGATTGCAAAGGCAACACAGTAAATGAATTAAGATCAGAGAGTCTTGCTCAAGTGAGAAGATCGCAGAAGTAACCACATGTGTTGTTGAAAAATGCATATTGTTTACAACGTATTCTTACAACATCCTTAAATATTTCACTTTGAGGTTTGCTCGATATAAAATACTGCATTTGTTCAAGTTTGTCACACAGGCTGGGCTCTAAGCTGATTTGCAGCTACATGCAGAATAAAACCACTATGCCATCCCACAGCAATTTTGGCTTTAATTTGGTTACTTTCCATCTTTTTAAGAGAAACAAGAGAGTTTTCAAACCAAAAGGCATTGACTGCTTACCTAATTAAAAATGTATCCATCTGCTTGTTTGGTGGCTGACTTGTTATTCAAAGCATGCGGATCTAAGTAGGTTGATTTATTTATGAAGACCTTATGACACTGAGAGATATGCACTCAAAAACATGTAAAAATAAATGTGGCTGCAGATGGGTAGGTACACATAGATCTTTATGGGGTTCTAAATAACAGACAGTTTTTGGAAAACAGGCTTTACAGGGAATCTCCTTTTATGTTGTTATGTTCTCCTGTTACGTTATGTTAAATGTTCTTAACATTTAAAGCCCAAATAACAAAGCAGCCAGCTAACATGTTGTGAGATAGCTCTAGTCTAAGTATCCTATAGTGCCTTTTAAGGTGCAATGATTGGTTCTGAAAGCTTTGTGCGAGTGATAGACTCTTCAGGAGATGCTACATTTTCAGCAATGCTTTATTTAGAGAACACTTTAAAGTGAATTTTAATTAAAAGAGAAAATCATTATTACCCACAAATGTAATACATCAGAATCAGGGGAAATGCTGTCTTATATTTAATTTCATTGGTAGATCTTCATCAAACTATGCTGAGGCTATGGGAAAATCAAGTCCTAATGGATTCACTCTTGATGCTATAAACATTGTTGCAATCCTCAGGTAAAGTTTATTCACCATTTTATGGGCTCTAGGACGTTCCCAGTGTAATGAAGCCATCATGGGATTTCCATGTGGGGAGTAGAGCTGCTGGTGTTAAATCTCACATCATTACTGCTGCAATTCCACTGGCATGAGCTGGCTTCTTAAACTAATTCAAATGGAATAATGCCCATGCTTTGTATATGACGCTGTCAGCAAAGCCGAATTTGTAGGTGGTCTGCATTGGCCACCTGAGAGGTATAAGGAAAGCGGAGAATTACGTGGCTGGGAACAGCTCTTTATGGCCTCTGTTTCTGTTTACAGCATGTTTTCTAATGGGTCTTTCTCAGTTTTTCTTCCCTCCATGGGCCTGGCTACTTTTATTTAGGTTTCGTATATATGTTTGCATGTGTGTTCACGTTTGTATGTAATACAAATCCAGGAGAGATATAACTTATCCCTTTATAGACCACCTGATCACACCGGTATCCTTCTAGACTGAAACCATCTTGCATCTAACAATGAAGCTGCTTCTAGCAGAAATGTATTTTGTACTGCACCAAGCATCGACAACTGTGCTTGGCTTCACAGAAATACATTTGTCTAAGCCCAGGGTCAGTTTAAACTGGTTCCACACTATATACATTTAAAAATTCCCTGGGAATCACTTTTTATTTCCACGTGAAGACATGCATGTGGGTTTTTTAGTGCCAACAAAATATAGAAATATAGTTTGTATGTAGATTTAGCCAAGAAAGGGTATTACTGAGCTAACTTTTGGTAGGAAGCCATTCTGGTATTTTTTTTGAAAACTCTAGTGGTGTTTGAATGATCCTCACACTAACAGATGTCACCACTGGGAATCTGTTTTGCTTTTACAGCTCTTTATTTGAGTGTCTTGCTGGCATTTTTGGATATTTTGCAATGGTGGGTGAAATTCAAACAAATCTTGATCTTTGATCTGTCCCAAAGACATATTTTGATGAAAGTTTCTGATAGGAAAGGAAAGTTTCTGATCAAGGAAAGGAAAACTATAAATTTTACTATGTGTGCTCCTTTTGTGCAGAAGCATTCTTCTCTGCTTCTATAAGGAACAGACAAAAAATGTACCGGTAATCCTTTGCTTTTGTTTCCATCACACTGCAAATGGCTGTTTTCCTGGTCCTGTGCAAGCACTTGAAATGGGGGACAAGGGATCGCAACGGGTCAGGGCAAATAGTTAGTCACACTCTTCCTTAGAATTGAGCCCATTGTTTGAGGAGGCTAAGCAAGTTTTCCACTACTAATTTTAGCCGACATTTGGAGCTATGGCCAGTGCAACAATGCGAGTAAAGATCCGTAATGGTGGTGGGCAGAGGAGACAGCTGAGGGAAGGGTAGCAGCTCTGGGACAGTGTCAGCTGTAGCAGTTGTACATTTCTCCCCAAACATAATATTTTTGCTGCTTCCCTCAGGATACTGCAAAAGAAAATATTTGGAAAAAAAAAAAAAAAAGTACTTGGAAATACCAGCTACATATGTATTAGGAAAGTCTGACAGTTGAGTGTCTCGGTGAAGCAATACCCGTGAGTCATTTCTGATGGAAGCCTAGCCCTAAGGTAGAATTCAGGTGTGCTCCTGCTCTCTGCATGCAGGAAAACGCACTCAGGCTTAGGGATGACTTCTGTTAGCAGAACGAGGCGGCTACTGCTGAGGGAGATCTCGGGGGGAATCGGGCTTGGCAAACTGTGGTCCCAACCAAGAGAAAATTGTTTGATGGCGTCAATGGTGTAAGAAAAAAGAGGAACTAATTTGTATCTCATAAATTAAAAAAAATCCTTAAAATGAGGTTCATGACTGTATAGCATGGGATGCAGGTACAGACCCCAGGAGAACTTTTGCTCTAACGCTACAGTGATGCTCAGATCCCACAGAGTGGGCTTGAGATCTGGCTGTGCTAGGAGCTGTACAAGAATATCTGCGTATGTGACAAGACCCAGTGGATGGGTATAAATAAAGAGAGAGCAAGGAAACGCAGTGGCAGTGTTGCCAGCACAACAAACTTTACCTTATTCTCTGAGCACTTCCAAGATCAGTGGTAGCACTGAGGGAAATAATGGCTGCCACTTTTTTACATAAAATCAAGTGTTTTTTTTTCCATTGTCCTTGCAGATTTTCATTCCTATGTTTACTATTTTGCTTCATATGAAGTTAATCTAGAATTTGCAATATTTTGCAATAAAATCAGTGCAAATACTAGAACACACACTCACTTTCCTTATGTGGAGGTTCCCCTAAAATGCGACTAACCATTTCTCAGATAATAAACAACTGTTCTCTTGTACCTAGAGCTTCTCTGTAACAAGGACAGAGCAATGCAGGCAATGCATCAGACCGATAGGCTCGGTGTTATTTTTCCAGGTTGGCCACCCTATAGGCAGCAGGCATAAACGGTCCCATAGTGTGTTACAAACGTTCTTGAATGAAGCTGTACCTCTCCATTGTCTTGGAAGAGTGGAGCGAGACTGCAGTTGCCTGCAGTTCTCTCTGACCTGCTGTTTACTTAGCACCTCTGCTTCAAGGCAGGCATTTTAGGTAATCAGCTCCATCCTACTTCTAACGTTTTGCTGTAGCAGCAGCATAAGGTCTCTCAGGAAATCCGTGTAGGTGCAAACTCCCGATCTTGATCATTCTCCTGTCCTGGGGATGTATCTGTCACTCCTCCATTCATGGAAAAAGTGCACAAATGCTTTCCACATTTTAGGAGAACAAAAAAACAAGTGTCTTATATTTCATTTTACAGAAAGAGAAAGAATCTTTCTCTGACCTGCTACTAAAAAATGCTAAAAAATAACACAGTAAAAAAGAAGGAGGGGCTGGTTTTATTTCTTATTTAAGCACAGAAACAGTTTCCTTCTATATGATTACAAAAATTTTGTTCATAATAATGGGTGGACTACCTCAGAGAGAACGGCTTACCCGGAGTTAATTAGGATTTATGCTCTCTTAGAAGTGCCAGAAATCTTCAGGGCTCTGTAGGGAACCTGTCTGTGGGACAGTTTGATTGGTACCATCATTGCATAAATAATCTCTGAAAAGATCGCTGTCTCCAAACACACAGAATAAACATGAATTAGAGCTCTGACATGCTGTTCTTTAGATTAGTTTATCAAAAATATGATTCAGAGGCTTTGCACTAAAATTATCTTGACATCTGAAGGCATTCCTATGGAACATTTACTGCTATAATTAAAGTAATCTTGTATCTTTTTTTTTTTTTTTTAATAATACTTTTATTAATTAATGACAGAAAAGCTGAAATTCCAGTGAGAACGCAAATCCAGTTTATTTCATTTGTATTAATTTTAAATTTACGCTGTTCCACATGAAGGGCCCAATCCCATCTACCTATTAAGGTTTCATCACTAACATACCACGAAAACTTGACTTCACATTAGTACAGGCCAGAATCTGGTTCAGAAATCCTAAGCTGTGACCTTATTCTTGAAAGAGGAAAGCTATGTCTGTCTGACTCAATTTTATCCCCACTACAAAAATGGGTGTGCACTTTTAAAGAAATCTGGATGTAGTTTGAGTTCTCTGTGCTAGACTCCAGCTTCACCCTTCACACTCAAATAAGGCTCCTCTGAAACTGCTACAAACAGCTTCCCTGCAATTTCTGGCACGGGCTGCCTCTCTCACAGTCATTCATTCTGGACGGAGGAGCCTGCCCCAGCAGCCTCCCTGGCCCCGCAGCCAGCCCTGTCCTCCCACGGGCCACCGCTGCCAGCGCGCAGCCCCATGTCCCCACCCCAGCCACCTTCGTGGCTGGAAGTTGACGCTGCTCCTGATTGCAAGTGAGTAAGGAGCACAACTGCTGAGGACTGGCAGCACAAAGCCAGCCAGCGATAGTCGAAAGCACTTTGTAATAATTAAGGTATCTGTTAACCTCCGCAGCTTTAAATAACCTTTCAGTGAAACGTGCACACGCACATTCCTCTCCGGGTTGCCAAGCATCTGTGCTAGCACTGCAAACAACCTGCAGGGCTATACAGTTATTTGCACTGCTTTATTGGTCACACTTTGACTTGAAAAAGCTGCAGATTGCTGCCTGCCTCCCGGCCTTAATGAGGCTGCCAGCCGCAGCGAGCGGAGCTCACGCGTGCATTGCGGAGGTGGGCACTTGTATTCGCCGTGTTTGATCTGCTTATTAGGTGACAAGCTGGAATAGCAGGGTTGGCATTCCAGTGCATTTTTCTCTCTTTTCTTTTCTTTCTTTTTCTTTTTTTTTTTTCTTTGCTAGATCTGTACTGCTTTTCAGGTTTTCATTTTGCCAGTGCCCTTTAATGCTTGTTTATATTAGGAAGCATGAACTGTATCATAAACACTCCTGTTTTGTAAATATTCTTGGTGACAGGATTTCCTTCTAGGGACCTGGTTATGGCACATTATAAAATTTAGACTAACCGTGAGATTTGAATTGCGTTGTAAGGAGCAATGCAACAGCAGCCACTGCTGCAATTGTCACAAAAATCCCGTTACACTTCACGAACATTTAGCTAGGCTTCCTTGGCGGGGTTGGTTGGAGAAGGTAAAAGATCTACACATCTGTCTGTCTCTGTGTTGTCAAGGCATCACACGTGCCCAGTCAGAAGAAATACACCGCCACAGCTCCTGCAATCAGCACAGAGTCGGCAGTAAATCGGAAACTATTGTGATGACAATCACGGTTCAGAGAAGGAAGTGTCGATAATCTGCGCTGCCTAAAGCTCACTTTTTTGCAGAGTGGATTTGCAAATGAACTACAGACCTGATCCTTTTCTTATTGAGGTCAGCAGCAAAACTCCTGGTAATCCCAGCTGGAACAAAATTGTTCGGCTGGCTGGATGCTCACAGCAATGCACATTGCCTCCCTTAGCTGGTCTCCTGCAGCAGCTTTTTGTGTTCCAGGCTGCAGCCTTGGCTAATGTCAACACGACCTGAGGAACCAAATCGTGCTTGTACCAAGTAAGCAGCTTCTGCTCTCAGATAGCTAACGAGGAATTTTGTCAAGTAATCCATGGGCAGATGTTTTGTATTCACAGGCCCACTAAGAATCAGTGAGCCCAGAGGGGATGGCTGGGCGCTCCAGGCGCTGCTGCTGGCCGTGCTGCTGCTCTCGGTGCCCGGCCTGGCAGGGCTGTGCTGTGGACACAAGGCTCCCTCAGGCTGNGTCAACACGACCTGAGGAACCAAATCGTGCTTGTACCAAGTAAGCAGCTTCTGCTCTCAGATAGCTAACGAGGAATTTTGTCAAGTAATCCATGGGCAGATGTTTTGTATTCACAGGCCCACTAAGAATCAGTGAGCCCAGAGGGGATGGCTGGGCGCTCCAGGCGCTGCTGCTGGCCGTGCTGCTGCTCTCGGTGCCCGGCCTGGCAGGGCTGTGCTGTGGACACAAGTCTCCCTCAGGCTGCCCCCCTTGCTTTGCTCTCTTTGCAAAGGGCTGACCAGAGTGCAAGTTGTGTGGGAGTGCAGTAAATGGGCTCACATTTTTTGTGGGAAAATGCTTTCAGAGGAGCAGGGTGGATTTTCCCCTGCAGGCTGTGGAATTGCATACTAAAGGAGGATTGTGTGCTTCCTCTCCCTGCTGCTTCTTTTTCCTCCTGTTTTTCCCCCATCTCAGCATCGTGCCCCAGGAGGCCCACAAACACACAGATCTTCCTACTGAGGCTGTCACTTGACTGACAGCAAAAGGCTTCTGGGGAGATGGACGAGCAGGAGTAGGTGGACACAGGAATACGGAGAAAGAAAAGAGAAAGAAAGAAGCATGGAGTGCATGCAAACTCAGAGCCTGCTGGGGCAGGGAGCCACTGGGGCTGCAAATGTTGTGTTTGTGGCTGGGCAAAATGTAGAGCAACTCCTTATGTACAGGTATGTGAGACACCTCATAGCCACAGAAAGCCCTAAAAGAAATGCTGCTCGCTGCGGGAATGCGCTCCGGACAAGCACACCTGCCCAAGGCCAGCTATCCCTGTGCCCATCATCCCTGTCATCCTTCAGTCGCTCCATTTCAGTACAATTTGCGGTTTCTTAAATCCAGGCTCTGTGTGCTTACATGCTTGCCTGTCCATGCCGTTGGGTCCTGTGCGCAGTTCAGCTGCTGTGAACCTGGCCCTAGTGTGAAGCGACCAGCTCCCTGTGCAGCCGCAGGCAGGCTGCTCCCCTGGAAATGCAGCTACCCGCTGCTGCAAAGCACTGCAAGGGATAAATCCTGGTGCCGGCACCTGGCTGCAGCGCGGAGGTGCTGGGGGAGGCAGCAGACGGGGTTTAGTCCAAGCGTCGCTGGCGTCTGTTAAAACCAAGCTGAGCTTTTATGAGCCGTTGACATGACACAAAGTAAGGAAATTGTGATTGTTTTGGCAAGGCTTCTTAAAAACCCTTTTCTAAGAGCCAAAGTGTAGTGGATTTGGTAGAACTGTGAACATTTCAGCTTATTACATTTACAGGCACTTTCTACATTGTCTGCGTTTATTTTATGCAAAAAATTTTAACAAATTAAAATTGCATCGATATACCAGAAATATTTTTAAGGTTTCAAAGAATTTCAGAGTTTATGAAAAACTGACTTTCCTGGCATTGCGACAAAAACAACTTTCGATTTATTTTTTGCCAGTCCACCAACCCCATAAAGTTTGCCCTGACTTATAGGAGACGTCAAAGACGCGAAAGCAAGAAGGCTCAGTTTGCTTTAACTGAGCACTGCCTGTATTTGTGTGCAAATAATAAAAAAGGAACTAATCCTTGTCTTCCTCCTCATTAGGCCAAGAATTCTTGTACATAATTAAAGTCAGGAAGCACGACTTTTAACAACTGCTCGGACTGTGCTGCTTCCAAACTCCCGTTGCCCGAGCGGCCGCTTTGTTTTCTGCAGGAGGAGCAGAACTCTGCAGCTATCGCTGCAGTTATCCTTCAAGTTCTGCTCGAGGCTGCTCCAGAGCAAACGTTCAAGGGAAGGGCAGCAGCCGAGGCTCTGGTTGGAGGAGCCTCGTCGTTAGGAAGAGGTTTAAAAGCTGTGGTAAGAACAAACAAAAAACACGCTGCCGAGAGCTCAGCCTGAAATTGCAGCAGGTGACAGACATCTTTGGGGGCAAATGGTACTGGAAAGATTGTTCGCCACCATTATGATTTATTGAGATTTGAATCTGGGGAAAAACACCGATTTAAAGGAAAGCAGCCGATTCAGGATAGACGCGTTTCGTGGTGTACAAATCGAACTCCGTCGATCCGTTCCGAGCCCTTTCCTAAACGATCCCGCTCCTGCGGGGCACCGCGCTGCAGCCGGGGCAGCGCCGTTCGGGCTGTGCGCACAGCGGGCGCGCGGTGAGCCCGTTCCCGGGATGAAGCCCGGCCCCGGGATGAAGCCCGGCCGCGGGAT
>VXAV01002093.1:543126-565299 GCA_013399715.1 Alectura lathami | reverse complement strand
CCCGCTCCGCGACGCGGGAGCGCGGAGCGTCCCGGGGCCGCCGGCGGCCGCTCGCTGGGACTCCGCTTGTTCACCGCCCGCCGCCCCGAGCGGCTTCAGCGAGCGGGGGGTCAGTGCGGAGTTGTCGGACCTGCCCTGGAGAGAGCTCCGAGTTATTTAACACTGGCGCGGGAATACCGCTCTGCTCTGAGTTTAGCGTGGAAGTGCCCGTGTCCCCGCACACGGGAACGCTCCCGCAAACGATTTCTTTTATCAGTACCTTCTGGGCAGCCGGAATTTAATCTGCTGTCTTTGTGCCTCTCCGCAGTTACCTTGCTGGATTCCAGGTCGGTGCAGGGCGAGCTGGGCTGGATAGCGAGCCCCCTGGAAGGAGGGGTAAGTCCCAACCGCCGTCTGATCGCGGGGGCGAAGGGGGTGATTAGTAAGTTTCGGAGAGCCCTAATGGCGCGATTACCGCTGATTGTGGCGGGGAGGTCGGGTTTCGTCCCGGGCTTACCGAGTGAATTACTCTTTGTTGGGGAAACTCTATACTCCCTTCGGATAGCTCTGTCATGGAAGAAGTAGAAACCAAAAGGGCAGAAAAGAGGGTTCAGAATTAGGAGATTGATTCAGGCACGGGCTTAGATGCCTGTTTAAAACTGAAATACCAACAAGAAACGTGATCCGGCGACTGAGCTGGCATTCTTGCCTGTGATTATTATATCCAGGGGCTGTCTCCACCGGGCGATGTTCGGGGCAATTGCCGTTCTGTTTCTGGATGAAGGGGTAGGGATCAAGACACGGGACAGGTCTTTGGCGTGACGGGCTGCTCTCTGGCTTCGGGGTGCAAACACGGTGCGTTTGGTCGCTGCCTGGATGCACCGAAGCACCCGGTGCTCGACCGGGATGAATCGCGGGAGTCTCTTTTTGTGCGCTTTTTAAAGAGGCGATTGTAAGAGACAGGTCGCTCGAATTCGCTGCCTGATTGCGATGCGATGACAGGAGAGGATTCACACGTACGCGGCCGGGGCTCGGCGCAGCGCTGGTGAGGGAGCTGCAGGCAGGGATCCGCTGAGCCGGGTGGTGGCAGCGGGCGGCTCCTCGCTGCTGCCCCTCTGCGGGTGCCCGGGCCTCCACGGGCAGCGCTGGGCGGGGGGGGCCTGGGCTGCGCGGGGTCTGTGGAGACTTTAGTAAGCAATTAGGAAGGATTTTTCCACCTTAAAGTGAACAATTGAGGAAAAATGCCAGCAATGCACATTAAATGTTAATAATAATAATAATAATAAAAACCAAGCGAAAACCCCCTCACTCACACCCTTCTAATATTAAAAGAATAAAGCAGCTTATTATGTTCAAAGAAAAGTAACTAAGTCAAACTGGTTGAAAAATAAGTGTTTAAAGATCCATGCACAACAAAGCACTGGATTCTTCAGGAAACCTACAAATTTATTTTTTGTGTGTGTGTGTGTGTTCTCATTTGTAATTAGAAGGAGAGCTAAGGAAACAGCAGTGAGTGGAAGGAATCCGAGGCTGCGTTGGTTGGTGATGCATTATGCATAAGCTCTGAATAGCCATAACATGGGAGAAGGGGGATTGTTTGGCTCCCCCATTGTTGTTCCGCATGAACTCGACTACGGCTCTGGCTGGAGCCGAGCCTGAGCTGAGCTGTCCCCAGCTCGGGCTTCAGAGGAGGGGTGGCTGGTAGCCCTGGCAGGGCCTTGAAGCACGGCCACTGCTGATTACAGCCAGCACCCTCGTCTCTGGGCAGCAGCAAGGTGCAGCCCTGCTCTGGTGAGGGCTGGGCGACCTCCCTAGTGCTGTGCCCTGGGAGGGTGGGTTGTGTGGGCAGGGTCTGTCATGGGTGTCTCTCTGGTGGATACCCATTGGTGTGTGTTAAAACAGGACCCGATGTGTGAGTGTTAATAGGTCAGTGGTCAACTGATGACCAGAGGGTGGCTGAATATTAGTAAAAGTTGTTGAATTCTCCCTTTCCCCTCATGTCTTCTCTGAAAGCTCCAAGCGAACTGGAGGACATGTGTGCTCTTGTGGACGTGACTTGTTTCACTAAACCTACATACGTGTGTTCTATTTTTAAGCCAGTAGTGAAAAATTTAAGAGTACACGGTCTGTCTCTGAGAGACAGTGCTTGGAAAGCATTTATTTTAACTTCATATGCTGCAGATTTATTTCAAGCAGCAGCAGTGAACTTTTTTCTTTATCTTCCTGGGAAGACCCTGTCCTTCAGAGCCAGTTTGTCTTTCATTGTGTGCACCCTCTTGTCTATTACAAAATACACTTCAGATCTACGCCAGGCAGTTCCTGAGGTGTGAGGGTTGCGTGAGTAAGAAGGGTTAGAGATAAACACAGTCATTTAGGAGCGACTCGATGTAATCAAATATATAGGAGCCCTGGAGGAATTAATGAATGGCATTATAAATATAATTAATGATTTACTCTTGCATTTCACAGTTGAAAAGCAGGTTTTGTGCCCAGAATGTTTTACTCTGCATCGTTAAACCGTGGGAAGAGTTGAATTATAAAAGTTAACTTTTTGCTTTCTAGCTGAAATTACACCTTTGACCACATACTTAGAGTTACAAATAATTTACAGTGGCTGGAAATGTTGGGGCTGTAGTTATTTTCGGCTCTGGCAGTAAGACGTACTTGGGTTTGGTTTGTGTATGTGTGTTCATGAAGAAGAATGCTTGTTTGTTGGAGATGGGCCGTGCTGAGAACCTGATCCAAGGCTTGCTGAATGTAGCTGTAGCCTGTCCACTGGCCTTAACAGCCTCCTTATTGAACTCTGTAGCAGCGTCCCCCATTGTATGGCCGTAGTAAAGGAAATCCCATCAATAAGGATTGTTTCCCTCTGCTTCTTCCTTTCTCTTATACCACACGCAGTATAGGTAGTGTAGGCAGAAGATGAGCAGGATGGAAGCTGATGGGTCGTGGAGACAATATTGTAACAGTAAACTAGCTCTGTGGCAGCTGTAAATTAAACAACTGTCTTCTTTCTAACACTGTGTTACACTTTACACTGATAGATGACTCTAAAATTTATTTTCTCCTTTTTTCTGTGGAAAGGAGTGACATGCAGAGTATTGATTTTCCCCGCCCCATCCCCTGCTTTCATTTTAATTTGCAGTTATTGGTAGGCAGTAAATAAAATTATTCTCTCTGCTCCAACTGACTCATGGTGCTAACCACTGGCTTTCTATAAACGGATTCAGCTAAGCTAGAATCTCTTTAAGTGAAAATCATTTGCATAAGAGCAATCCTTGTGAGAAGAACGGAGGATCTTATATAAGAAGCCCCTTAACATTAAGAAGGCTTCTGTTTATCAAAGCCACCGCTTCAGGAGTTCTGAAAAGCGCTTCTGGGAAGTCTCTCTAAAGTTACTGCTGTTTTTTTCAAGGATCATTTTTATATGCTTTTTTTTTTTTGTATAGCCAGCAAAACCAGACGGTATTCAGTCATTGTCTAATACATTGTGTGTATTTTTTATTTTTCATTTTTTTAAAAGAAGGATTTCTCATGTACCAAAGCACTGTGGGGAGTTTACTTGAAATACCTCTCTTGCTAATGCTCCCCTTCTTCTCATCTCAGGAAAGCACCATGGTGAACTTCTTTTTATCATAATCTCTAAAACTTTTTTTTTTTTTTCCAAAGCTCTTGCTTATGTTTTCTTTTTCTTCATAAGTTCCTCATCCCGAAATGCTGATTTAGGGCCAGATCTCTTTTGTGCATACATTCCTTGGATTGCATGTATTTTTGCTTTGCAGTTATGTTGTCTGTTAGTTCGGCACCTCGGAAGGAGATGCCTGAACTTGACTGAGGAGTGTAAGAGTTTCAAAGTGTGCTGCTACCCTTGAACTTTTTTTTTAAAGTTTTTTTTTAAAGAATATAAACAGAAGTGTGTTTCCTGAGACTTTCTCTAGGAGGAGATGTGCAATATTCCTTCTCTTCCCACTTTCCCAACAGTAAGGAATTCTGTTTGGATAGCAAAGCTATGGCAGTGTGCCGGTAGGCTGTTGGTGTTGTCTCCTTACCTGTCCTTCCATCTGTAAGTGCGAGGACCTGTTCTTCACAGCCAGCTATTTCTGCCCAGCTCTGCAGTGGAGACTGCTCCCTGAGTGTATCTGGGTTGTTGCTAGCCCAGGAAAGTAGCTGGAAACTTTGAGACATAACAAGGAGTGGTTTAACTGTTTAAGATCTGTGGTGGCAATGCCAGAAACGTGGATGTTGCTGCCTCTCTGCTCCGTGCTTCTTGTGTGAGAGTCACACGATCTTGCTGCTTGGTGCTCACATGTACAAAGTGGGGTTCACATTTCTGTGCTGCAGAGAACACACTTGGGCCAGTGCTGTGCTACAAGTTTGTGAAGTGCTGCCCTAATCTAGGTCAGGTCCTGTGGGCTGAGCTGTTTTATTTTACCTGATTTGGAGCTTGTTTTTCCTACATGGGTTTCTCGTTGAATGTCCAAGTAGCTGAGGTCCTGGCTATGGCTTGATAGGATGCTTTTGTTTGTTTTCCTGTAGTAGAAAGCATACCGTCTCCACATTAGCTGTGGAAGGGCAGATTAATTTTGCTGTGAAGGTCTGTTGCTCCTTTGAATACTGATGTATTTTTCTTCTTTCCCTCTTGACAGTGGGAGGAAGTAAGCATTATGGATGAGAAAAACACTCCGATCCGCACCTACCAAGTTTGCAACGTGATGGAGCCCAGTCAGAATAACTGGTTACGAACTGACTGGATTCCCCGTGAGGGGGCTCAGAGGGTGTATATCGAAATAAAATTCACACTGAGAGACTGCAACAGCCTGCCAGGTGTCATGGGAACTTGCAAAGAGACTTTCAACCTCTATTATTATGAATCAAACAATGACAAGGAGCGTTTTATACGAGAGAGCCAGTTTGCCAAGATCGACACCATCGCTGCTGATGAGAGCTTCACCCAGGTGGACATTGGCGACAGGATCATGAAGCTGAATACGGAGGTGCGGGATGTGGGACCTCTCAGCAAGAAAGGGTTTTACTTGGCTTTTCAGGATGTCGGTGCCTGCATTGCTTTGGTGTCTGTTCGTGTCTTCTATAAGAAGTGCCCGTTGACAGTTCGAAACCTGGCACAGTTTCCAGACACCATTACGGGGGCTGATACATCCTCTCTGGTGGAGGTTCGCGGCTCCTGTGTCAACAACTCGGAAGAAAAGGATGTGCCAAAAATGTACTGCGGGGCAGATGGTGAATGGCTGGTGCCCATTGGCAACTGTCTGTGCAATGCTGGCTATGAAGAGCGCAATGGTGAATGCCAAGGTAAGATGAGCCATATTGTACTCTTCATTAGGGCTTAGTTGAATGCATAATTGAATCCGAGATGAGAGTAAATGGAGTAAAGCCAGTAATTAGCAGCCCCGGTGGGATGCAGTGGGACAGAGGCGTTTAATGAAGAAGTCCAATAGCTCCAGGTGGCAAGGCTAAGAATTATATGACACAAAACAAATGATACTGCCATAATAGGCAGAAGGCAAAATACATATTCCAGCAGGCACCTAAATTTGAATTGGCCTGTGACAGTCACCAAAGTGTGACTGACTGCAAAACAGTGCAGCTGAGCTACCATCATTTAAAGTGACAATTCTTTTAAGTTTCCCTTGGATAATGGAGTCAGGTAAGAACTAGAGTTGGGAGGAAAAAAAAAAAACACAGCCATTTTTAGCTGGATTACTTTCACCCTTTAGGAAGGGGAAGTCTTTGGTGTTTAACTTGTTGCAAATTTTTAGTGCTAAATAACCTTTTGATATTTGACACTGCTGCCTTTGTTAAATATTTTCATTTCTCAGAGGGTCTCTATTGTCAGCTTGATAATAGAGGTGCTAGGATACTCTTAGAAATGCTGAAGTCTCCCCCCACTTCCCCCCCACCACCGTCCTGTGTGCAGCTGAATTAGGGATTAAAGTTTTATGTAAAAGACAGATTATCCTAAAAACGGGGGGTGGGAGGAGGGGAACCACCCTCAAAACCTATGTTCTCTTCATCTTCCCTTTCTGGAAAAAGTAGAAGGTTAAGGAGGAAGAGAAGAGTTTATAAATAAAATATTTTTGGCCTCAGTTTCTAAACTGTTGCTCATGTAAGCATAAATTAAGATATTTTGAAAGGCTTTTTGCACAGTCCAGTGGCCTGAATTTTGCCAGGTGCTGAACTGAAGGTGCAGAGCTCCTCAGCAGATTTGAAGCCCTGTATTTGGAAGCTAAATGGCTTGGCTTCGTCTTTTTGGTGTGTTTTTCACCAGGTCATTGTTTCACTGAGAGTGAGAACAAGGTAGCAAAGCTAAAAAACTGACTGCCTTTGTGCTAGACTGCTAGAGAACAGCATCTTTTGAATGTCCAAATTGATTTCTTTTAAATGATCATTTACAGTCAACATGGAGTTCATTATTATGCATTAAAATTAAACTTTGTCAGGAAAAAAGTACTAAGTATAATCCTCTGCCTTCATTTGTAGAGTTTTTGCTAGATGGAAAAAGTCTTTATTGTCAATCAAATTGCCATGGTCTGTAGTGAGAGCTCAAAAATGAGTAGCGTGATGAGGGGACATCCTGTTTGGAGTAAATGCCTGCCTTTGGAGTTCTGTGAGCTTGAAAACCTGTGTACAATTAAAGATGCAAACCTGCTGATGTGGTACTGAATGGGTGCTGCTTAGGAGAGCCACGGGTGGCTGAGGAGGAGTTGTTTCCAAATAGATCTGTAACTTCTAGGGAGAGCATCTTGACACATTTACAGCCTGGGCTGTGTGAGGAGGAAGTGAATGGGGGGAAAAGGCATCTTGGCTTACTGCATGGAAATTATTCCGCCTTCTCCTGAAGGCCTGTTGGGTCAGTCCTGGGTCACACCGACTGACACAGATCTAACGCTTTTCCTCGCCAGTGGCCCGGACGTGATGAGCTCACTGCATTACAAATGCTGCCTCCTCCAAGGGAAGACGCTTGAGATTTTGCTCGTGGGTAGAGGTGGTAGTGGGCTGCTCGCTCATTTATTTTTCTGTCATTGGACTAGACCTTGGGGCTGAATGTGTAAGGTCGGGCTACCTTCTGGGCTCAGTAAACCCAATGGTCTGCCTCCCCAGCTATAGGAAGGCCAGGTGGCGTCACATTTACAACTGAAAAAGAACCTTTGTCTTTTGGGCTTGCCAGAGTCAGGCTGGCCTGTGCCAGTCCTTCTCAGAGGACTTGAGCCAGCAAGTAATTGGAAAGTGCTAAACCCATTTCATCAGTGGTTACTTGTGGTTTCCTTTTTCAACGTTTGCCATTCTCCAGGCAGCATGGTTCACTGGGAAGCTCCGCTGGTTCTGAAGCTTGGCAGAGTTGTGTGGCTCGCTCTGGCTGCCAGCGAGGCTTGATGGTGGAGCGGCCTGTGACGCTGCCGGCCCCATCCTGCCCGTGTCGCCTCATAGCTGAGCTGTGTCCTGCTGTGACAGGCCTCGGGGAGCGGGGAGGGTGAAGCGAGGAGGCTTCCTGCGGATTTGGAGCGAGGACAGGGGGATGAAAGAATCTGAGTTTGTGAAAGGCTATAAAAGGGTGCCAGGCTGGGCCTGGAGCTGGTGAGCAGGTTCCGCCCCAATTGTTTTTCAATGGGCTGACAGTGGCAGGACAAATACAGGGAGAGGTCAGAGGTTGTCCGTTTCCTCATCCATCTTCCCGTGTGATCCTTGGGTCAGAGTTAGAATTGATTAAGACTTTAGATGTTTGACAAAAGCTTGGTGGGCAGAAATGGCTTCAGCCGGTGGAGTGGGGGCCTGCACTTGTTGCAGAGCTGCAGGAGGCCTCAGTGCTCCCTGTTCTCTGGGGACCTGCATCTTGCCTCATGGCCCCGGGAGCTGGCTGGGGCTTGCCGGCTGCTGGCAGGGTTTCAAGTTCATTCAGCCCTCTGGGTTTTAAATAAGACATTTCTTGACTGCTTTTACTTAATCTCTGGTGTGTGTGTGGGAGAAACATAATGGGAAGATGCTTCACATCTAAAGCAGTTCCTGTAGCAGGCATTAACGACTCTCTGACCTTGACCGCAATTTATCAAAAAAATGTGTGTGTGTTGTGGAGGTGTTTGAAAATGATTACACCAAGCCTGACCTTCAGTCAAGCAACTGTTGTTTTTTTTACGGTGGACTTTCTTTGATGATCGTCTAGCTGAGCATCCATGTATCTATATCTGTTCATGTGCATGCATATACATACACAAAAACCCAGAGTAGGAAGGGAAAGGAGCTGAGAATTTAATTCATGTTTATTTGAGAAACTTCACAGTTTCTCAAGTGTCACAGGTGTCACAGGAATGGATAGCATTGTCTTGAAACACAGAAATATTAGAAAAGCATTCATTCTTTTCTTACAGCTGAATTTGTAGCTGTGAACTCAGTTGTGAAAGAAAAACTTCAAGTTGATTTTTATTTCTATTATAATTTTTCCCCGAACTTCTTGTGCTAATGGCTATCCATTTAGGAGAGCACAAATATTGTTGATTGAATGTGAAACTGTCCCAACTAGTGACACATCTCAAGGCTAAGGTGCTTTAGGGTGAAGTTGAGACATAAAGTAACTTTAAAATTTGCTTGTATGCATCATTGTTATGCAAATTGTTTTATTACCCATTAATATATTGTGGTTTGCATTTAGTTATGATTTCCTTATAATAAAATGCATATCTTTTCAACTCAGATAGGAGGAAGGGGGAAATAAGCAGGAAGGGAGATAGATTAAAGAAGCAATAGACTGTAGCCATCTGTGATGATTTTGATGCTGTGAAACTACAAATCTCAATTTTAGACCTGCCATTTAGTATAAATATGTGAGACAGTTGAGATTTTTACTGTGATATTGTAAAGGTTATGAGAGCCAACAGCTTTGTCTTCATCTATACTTGCTTTTTTGAGTTGTGAATTGGCCAATTGGCAGAAAATCTAGTGTTGTTTAAAATATGGCTCAGTCCTGCTTTCATATCACTGCTGTTTTTAGAATTTTCCTTCCAACTTTGATAAAAGCACCCCTAAGAAGTAATAATTTGAATGATAAGATTCTTTTTTATCTCAGAGGCTTTGAAGAGTGACTGTGATAATTCAGAGCAGCAGTTCAGTTTATATCAGAAGAGTACGGTCTAATTATATATATATTTTTCTGTGATAAGATTTTTGGATGGTAGGTTCTCTTGGGGTGGGGAAGTGAAGTAATTTGTGTGCTTTCCCATTTCAGTCAGACAACTTTTTTTGTCAGAACAACACTGATGAACAGTCTGGCTGCTCAAAAGGGTAATCAGAAGGGTGGCTAAGACTGTACAGACTTGAGATTCCAGAGAGATTTTTTTTTTTTAGATTTTTTTTTTAGGTTGATTATTTTTGGCATAGGGAAAAAAAATGCACAGAGTCAACATGTTACACTTTAAAAGGAGATGAGAAGAAGGAAGCTACCAGGAGGGGCATGGGAGCAATACTGAAACACAGTCTGTCTGAGCCAAATTTAGCTGGTGCTTATCCCTATTCAGGAAGTGATTTGGTTATATTATGTTCTGGTGGAGCTCAGCAGATCTTCCAAGGGTTCCAAGGGTTGCTCCCAGTCTTCTTCTTTTTTTTTTTTTTTTTGGTACCAACTGGGATATTTTGAGATCTTCTCTTTAAATATCATGCAGACTCTGTAATGCTTTCTTTGTCCCTCAGAAGTCAGATAAATTGTTATCAAACAATTATGCCTTTATTCCTTGGAGAAAGGCTCATACTGCTTCCTTAGAATCATAGAATGGCCTGGGTTGGAAGGGACTTTAAAGATCATCTAATTCCAACCCCGTGCCGTGGGCAGGGTTGCCACCCACCAGATCAGACTGCCCAGGAGCCCATCCAGCCTGGCCTTGAACACATGCAGGGATGGGGCATCCACAACTTCTCCGGGCAGCCTGTTCCAGCGCCTCACCGCCCTCTCAGTGAAGAATTTCTTCCTAACATAGCATTAGTTGCTTCTGAACTGCTGACAAAATTTCAGTTGCTACATGGGGGAGCAGTAGTACCTGTTCCTTATTCTGTATGGTTTTGTAAGGAGGCAGTTCAGCACAGCACAGTCCTCTCAATCGAATAAAGATGAGCCATTGTAGTATGAATTTCATGGCAGTTCTAGATAGTCTTTTGTGGGGCATATAGTCCATGTTCAAGGTTTTTTTTTTTTTTTTTAAAGTAAGAAAAGGTAAACAAACTTTCCAGATAACTCATCTTGTGTGTGATGACTCTAGGATTTAGATCTTGGCTGTGTAAGGGTTATTATCTGTCTAATAACATGCTCCACTGAGCTTGGTCTTTATTGCATTTGTGAGAAATGATTAAAGAAATGCTCAGCAGTACACTTCACTCTTTTGGAGACAGCATCAAAAAGCCCCCCAAACTTGTGAGATGAGTATCTTATCTGGTTTCGTTCCATTATGCCACATCCTTTTGATATGTCATGGGGAGCAGGTGAGGTCACTCACTTTGTGAATCAGAGACAATTAGCACTCCCATGACTAAATGGACATTCATTTTATGAATATTCAGAGCCTGTTTCACCTCCCTGGGAAGCAAACACATTGGTTCCCTTCTCTTTCCTGCTGCTGGAGACTGAGGAAGCTCTCCCTGTAAATGGGGATTGGCAGCTGTCAGGCCACTTGGTCTTTTGCATGCAAGCAAACTCCTCATTTACATCTTTTGTATACACCCTCATGCAAAGTAGCACACCCATTTCCCCATTTCACAAAGGAGATAAGAGCTTCCTTTGGAAGCGCCAGCCGAAATCTCCTTCTGTTTATACAGAGCTCAATGATTTGGATTTTATGCAAATGCATTCCGTTTTGATTTAAATTCTTTGTTTAAGAGATAGTGTAATATTTGCATAGTATGCTTCTTGTGTCCCTTGACTATGGCTGGTTGTCACTTCTCCCCAGCCTCTGCAGCCCAGCTGACGTGTGGGAAAGCTCCGTGCTCAGGAGCCCTGGGCTCGCTGGAGAAATGACTGCCGGAGGTGCTGGGGCTGCAGGCTCCTGGCTGCAATCCTCGCTGGGTGTCTACCAGTGACCTCAGAGCCCATCTCTAGCTACAGCCTCAACTCGGGGAATGGCCAATGCCAGATGGGGCATCCACCCTGCCCCGCAAGCCTGTGCATGCACATGTGCCCCCAAAAGCATTACACTTGGTGGTGTTTTCAGTGCGTTGGGCCAAGGCTTGTCTCAGCTCGGGTGCAGTGCCCTCCACGTGGCTACCCTCGCTGCAGGAGCAGGCTAGGCCCATGGCTGTAGTCAGGAGCAAAGGGGCCAGGGCAGCTGGTAGTGCTTGGGTAAACATATACAAATGAAACTGCTGTCTGTATTTATCAAAAGAAAACTATCTGTGAGAAAAGTTATGCTTTCTTAAGCCTCGTGATTACACAAGAACCTGTATTTTGTTTTATTTTTGGTTTTAGTGGCTTTCTGTTCTTTTTAACTTTTCTTTATTTCAACTTTACTTAAAATTGCCTTTGGCTTGAAATAAAGCTGAGGCTCATTAAATGCTCCCAAAACACAGGCTTGTTCAGAACAGATTTGTTGAAAGGTTTATTGATATAAGCTAGAACACATGCTACATGAATGTACCGTGTTTCTTTAAAGTACTGGTTTTCATTTTGTCTTTATAAATCAGTGGTATGAAATTGGGACCCTGATTGTGTTGGGGCTACATCCTGTAACAAGCCAAGAGGAAAAACAAGGTTGTGGGGGTTTTCCTTTCTCCCCCCACCCCCGCCTTTTTTCTTTTTTTTTTCTTGGATGCCCAATTAGTGTTTAACTTGAAGGTAATTTCACTGGGGTAGTAAAGTGCGCAGTGTGAAACCTTGTGGCATAATTAAATGGAGGAAAGGCTCTTTAAAACAACAAAGGAACGTGCAAAAACTTTGGTTTTGCCCTAATAGTCACCCAGAAAGAGAGACCATGCTGTTTAAAGTACAATATGGATGGACTATTAAGGTTTAAAAAAAAAGCCACACTGTGCAGTTGCTGTTTGCTTTAGTTCCATTAGTTGTGGGTACCCAGAGAAAACCCAGCTCTCAGGTCTGTTTTTTCTTTTGTTATTGGGAGTGGGTTCAAATCTCAGTGGGGTTGTATAGAGGAACTTGCTTCCATAGGTCTGTTCAGTACGGGGTGTGCTGGCTGGGGGCCTGCTGCAGGAAGGCTGTGCTATAGACAGGGTGGCACTGCTGAGGAGGAGGAGGATGGCAGGAGGATGGCTAGGTGCCTGTCCCAGGCACACAGGATGTCTGTGGCAGAGATGAGGCCACAGGGAAGCTTGTCTGGCTCTGCCTAGTGTCCTAGCCACAATATAGCTTTTTTTTGTTTGTTTTCCTCCTTTTTCTTCCCTTTCCCCCTTACTCATCAAAAGGAATTGGTCACCTTCTCGTAGTAAGTTGCCAGTCTTGCATGCTGGAACTCCTTAAAATGTATTTAAATAAGGCAATTGACAACTATCGTTTCTCCGTGTATGTGTGGATACTTTATACAGCCACAGTTCAAAGCTGCAGTACAGTGTCTTAATTACTCAGATAATCCTGTTTGCTTGTATTTTTAAACTATGAAGCACTGGGTAATTATTCAATTCTTAATAGAAGGCAAATGGCAATGTAAACAATAATTAGGATGTTAGACTAATGCGCTTCAAAGCAAATTGGATTTTTTTTCATACCGTTCAGCATGAAGTCCCATAAAGCTAACAATTTAGTGGCGAGGAAACAAGTTCTATTTTGTTCATATTTTATGGCGTTATCTTCCTGTGCCCTGTTCCCGTGGGCAGCAGCTGGCGCTGCGTGGCCCTGCCGTTGGGCTGCGCTCCCATGGCTCAGCGGGCCCCAAGGCCCTGTAGGCCAGGGCTCAGTGTCACAGCCTTCCTCTGCCTGCCAAACTGCCTGCTTCCAGTGCAGCTCAAGTTTGAGTTTCTCAGGCTTCGGAGGCAGGACAGTGTGCTGTGGTAGAGCTGCAACGCAGCATCTCCCTCTTGAAGAGCTCTCCTGGCCTTTGCAGCTTGTCTCCAGTTGTACTAAAAGCATAATGCAGGCTGCGAACACTCAATGAATTTCTCCACTGTCTGCAGATCTCATGGATATAACATATTCTGGCACTTCCACAGACCATTAATTAAATCCTGTCGTTGCATCCATTCCTTGTGTTGCACGCAGCCGGTGATCGAAGCCGGCGTGGTGGCGGCAGAGGCGTCCGTCAGTACCGCGCTGCCTTTCTGCGCGCTAATAGCGGCCTGTCACGCCGAGGGCTTTGTCTGCCTGTGGCTGCACTGCCTCAACTCTGAATGGGCCGAGCAAGCAGCTTTATTTTCCCCATTATCAGCATTAAGAAAGGCCAAAATGTTCTCCAGCACTGATGCTGAATTACGGCAATTAAATTACAGAAACTTAATTTTCAGTAGACTTCATTTTTATTCTGAGAAGTGTGTTTGGGGAAATCACTTCAAGAGGTCTTGGTTGCATTTTTTGATACTAACACAGGGTATCTATATTAAAGCGTGCACTTAAAGGGTGCAGATTGCTTTATTTTAAATCCTTGAGGCTTCTTGCCAGGCCACATTGTAATAACATTAATTAACGAGTCTGTCTTTCCATATATAAAACATCTCTGTCTGGGGAGCCAAGGTACACCGTCAACCAGGGCTTCTGTGAACTTGGTGCTTGAATTCATTTGTTTTCAGGTTTAAGTGTTTCTGTAGTTGAAAAAGACATTGCTGCTTTGAAAACAGTTCCCCTTTGAAGTGCCCAGCCTGGCAGTGCCTGGAGCAGCCAGCAGGCACAGGACCATGGGAGAAGCACGGATCAATACCGTCCTGCCCCAGCCGGTTTTGGATGCGCTGGCAAGGGCGCGTCCAGCTGGGATGGTATAGTTCTGTGCCTGGGCTCTTTCAAGGGTGACCCTTGGAAAATGGATTCTGGGGAACCGACAGCTTTGGAAGGATTTATTATATTTTTTTCCCCTTCTTACAACTCATGTAATTATGGAGAGGATTAGAGGGAGAGTGAAGGGAGATCAATAGGAGAGCGCAAGTTGCCTGAACTTCTCTTCAGATGTTGGCGTACTGTGTTTTGTTGTATTTAGCCAGTGTACATAGAAGATTTCTTTGGACTTTTTCAAGAGACAAGTAAGCAGAAATTAAGAAGTGTGTGTGGGTAGTTCCTCCTGCTTCACAGAGATGCCTGGGGGCAGCAGCTGCTGGATAATTATAGCAGGAGGTGCCTAGATACAACTGTGTTTGCTGACAAGCTAAGTAAGATGGTTCTGGCTTCCCTAGTGCTATAAATCCTGCACTGGTACCTGCCAGTACCTGTGGTTCGAGTGCTCTGCCCTTGCCCTTGGCTTTCTGCTCACTAAGCTCCTGGGCCCTGAAGAAGCCCCCCGTTGGTCTATGCCCTGGGAGCTCCCTGCCAGCAGAGACAGCCCTTCCTCAGGAGTAGCGGTGGCAGTTGAAGACTTCTGCATCCAACGACGTTCAAGCAACAAGCAAATGATTGCAGCGCTCCAAATTGTACCTAAGCCATTGTAAAGTGGAGATGATTTCTTAGGAGGGTTCCTGTGGTCTTGTGCACCAGAGCTGCTGGGAGATTAGCTCAACTCTGTTGCTGTTTCTTTTCAGTGGCTTCCGTATTTGCATTCTACACACCTGCCAACCTCCTGTTAATCTCTGAAGTACCATAACACAGTTATTAGATTGACACATTTTGTCCACTCATAATTAGTTCTTGGATTTCCTCATTTATTTTTGTGGTGATCAGAAGTGTCCAGGGTAGAAGTAATGAGACAGTTGAAATCAGGACCAGGTCCCTGTACACACTCCACCTGCTCATTAATCAAGGACTCTGCAGTTAACGAGTACTTTGCAGGTAATATTTAATCTCAGAGTAGCAATAGTTACACTTAATGCGAAAGAACTTTTTTTTTCAGTTTGTTACTGAAGTTATTCCCACAGCACATTAGAAACCTCCTGTGCTGATTCCAGCTGCTCACTGCTGTCGTACTGCCCCAAATTTGGATGGCTTCTGAAAAGTCATGCCAGTTTAACTGTTGGTTCCAGTACTTTCAATCTGGACATGACAATTTAGTGAGTGCTGGGTGGATGTGTGTATGTAGACATGGCTGATACAGTACATTGTTCAGAAGCACTTTGAGGCTCAAAGGCCTGCCTAGGTAGGGGGAAAGTTGAGAGAAATCAACGAAGATGTGAAGGCAGTGCGTATAACTTAAGATGCATCCTTAATCACCCACGAGAATATTTCCATTCTTTTTGCTGAATCTACCAATGTGCAGATGCTTAATCCATCTAGTTGATTCACCTTAAAGTTCTCAGTGCCT
Source organism: Alectura lathami (assembly GCA_013399715.1). NCBI lineage: Eukaryota > Metazoa > Chordata > Aves > Galliformes > Megapodiidae > Alectura > Alectura lathami. The sequence continues at coordinate 549,946 of VXAV01002093.1, read as the reverse complement.
CTTTGAAGACAAGTGCTCAGTATCCAGTTTTAATGTACCCAGTGACCTTGAATTCCACACACCTAATAGCCTGGGAAAGTGAGCTCAAAGGGTTTGGGCACTGTGAAAGCACCCATCTGTAGCTTTAGGGTAGGCAAAGCACTTTGATTGGTGAGAGAAGGGAGAACAAAATCCTGCATGTGGAGTTTGGGTTGGCAGCAGTTGGACAGGAGTGCTGAGCGTGTCCACAGCATTGCCAAGGAGGGCCAGCTCTGGGAGCAGGGCAGGAGACAGCATTTGCTGGGAGTGGCAAGCAGTGTGGGCCCTGGTGGAGGCTGCATGGAGCAGGTGCAGGGGCCAGGACCGCAGGGATCTGCACTTGTCTTAACACAAGCAGTGCAGCCCCAGGAGTAGTATGTGACCTCACTGAGCATCACGTCTCCTTGCAAAGCTGCACTCAGTAGTGACTGTGCAGAGCTGGTCTTTTGGGTTCAGGATGAACTGTAACTGGTGGATAAAACTGTCAAAAAGAAGGTTTCATCTCCATCTCTCCTGTAGGAGTTCGGTTTGTTCCTCCATGCAAGCAGAGGAGCTCTGTAGTTCTAACTTGCTCTGAGTGAAGGAGCTCTGCCCACCATGTTGCTTTGCTTCTTCAAAGGTCACTATTAACTCCTTTCTTGTGGTTGTGCCTTTAGCTAACCTTCTGCAGGGATCATGGTAATGTGACCTCTCCGTACACCTGTATTACAGTTTGAGTTAAAAATGCACTGTAGCAGAGCAAAGGACAGACGTTTTTCCGTGGGATTGTTGAGCTCTTTGGGAATGCCAAATGGCTAAGTTAACTCTTGTGCAAACACTGCCTTTTATTTGACTTTGTAGTTTGCCCTTTGAAATACAAACATATTTGAGTCAATCAGCAAGTCTCCCTTCCGGACTGCTGGTTGACCCTGCACAAAGAAATGTGACTGTGCAATTATTAAAGGTGAGGCCTTCATTTTAACAAATGCTGAGTAATTGCTATTCAGTTGTCTCTGTGCCTCTGTCATAAATGACGGCAAACAGCCCTTCAGCCAGCTGAATAACAAGGAAGATAGGTGTTTGGAAGGAATAACCCTTCAGAAATTTGCAATATGTTGTAAGTATTGTGTCACAGCAACTTGTGGGTAGGGCACAGAAAAAACTTGCCTATCTCAGCTTAGAGTGCAAGAGCCTTATTTGGGCTTTAAAATGCAATTAGGTCAAATATTGTACTTCTGTCTCCTGGACAGAGTTATTGGGGGTTGTCAAAGTACAACGGAGGGCAGAATTTGCCCATTGTAAAACAATCTGCAGTGAGTATGTGAATGTGGTACCTGGGAACTTACCTAGCGCTCCTTATGATGAAAAAGACAAAGGACTTGCGATTCTCCCCTGCTGTAGCATTGGCAGTTATTGGAAAAAGGCTTTTAATGTTTCCCAGCAGTTTTTCTGCAGTTTGTAGACTTGGAGCTGGCTGGTGCCACTGCCCTGAGGGATTCTGTACAGGGAGCTTGTCAGCCATGGCAGGGACGATATGGATCAGTTGTGTGAAAGAAACACTCAGAAAATCAGACCATCAGACCTCACAACTGTGTGGGGAATATCCCCTGTCCTTTTACTGATTTTTTTTTTTTTTTTTTTTTCCTAGTAAAAACTCTTTGAAGAAAGAAAAGCCTGGTATAAAATTAATTTTGAAGTGTATGCGTTAGTGATGCTCCTTAGAGTTACTATGAAGATTCTCCAGCACTGCTCTGACCTGCCTTTTCTTTCTGCATTAGCTCATAATTCCTGTGTCTTTCATTCAACCTATATGTGAATTCTCTAAAGAAATTGTTTAATGCCCTGAATTCAGCAGTCATGAATCTTGCAAGTAGACCTTTGATAACAGATAAGTACATGTGATAAGGGGAAATGAGTTTTCTTTAAGGGAGTACTTTTCCTTTTTGCCCCTCTGAAAGTTTTTGCAGAAGGTAGTGGATTCTGATTTTCCTGTTCACATCACCTAGTATGTTTTTGGCTTTATTCCAGGAGGAAATACTTGAAATACTAGGCGGTGTCTTTTTAACCAGTCCAGACCTTGGTTCCTGGATACACAGGCCGAAAGGGCACGAGGGCTGTGTTGGCACTTACTGCTCAGCTCTCTTCAAGGAGTTTGAAGTTCAGATTTGCCTAGAGTTGAAGAGATCTTGAAATGCTTCTCTTCCTTAAGCAGAGGTGTGTACAATTTTGTTGTAAAGACAGAGCTGGTAACAGGGCAGGAAATAATGGGCTTAAATTGCAAGAAGAGCAGGTTAACCTAGACCTGAGGAAAAAAAAAAATCATAATAATGGAGATCTGTAGTGCCAGTGCAGATTGCCCTGGGTTGTGGAGGGATCTCTGCACTGGGCAATTTCCAGTAACATGTGTAACATCTGGTAGCATGGTCTGAGTACAGGTTATCCTCCTGCAGGGCAGGAGAACAAACTAACTGGGGTGCTTGCCTGTCTTCTGTAGTAAATGCTCCTGCACTGTTGCTATGGGATCCCTCCATCTACGTCTTCTTGTAGCTGCAACCCGGCCCTTTGAGGTCTGACCTAGAAATAGAGACCTGATCTCACTCCTTCCCAGTTCCTTTCCCCTAAGAGAAGCAACTTCAGTCTGAGGATGTCTGTGGGCTGTGGGAGCCCTGTCCCTGCATGTCAGTGTTCCAGCCCTTTAGGCAGATGGCTCCAGCTGTCCGGAGTCCGGGCGGGCAGCTTGGAGGTGCCGATGCCTCTGGCAGGTTATTCAGATGCGGTGCTGTGTGCCTTGCTGTGTTAGCCTGTGCTGTGTTTTGGCTTAATTTCACATTTCCTCCCACGCAGCTTGGGTATTTGGCAAATTTCTCTGGGCTTGTCAAAAAATGGCCTCCTGCGTGCAGATGGCAACCTTTTCTGTGCGTCCAGGTTGGTTTCAGTGTGCAGCATGTGCTCACTTACAAGCTGAATAAACAGGTACCTGCTAAGGAGATGCTGGCTGCTCAGGTATGGTCCTCTATCTTTTAGAATGTGGAGAAGGGACATAAAAATTGTTTACGAGGTCAGAGCTATAGCAAGCCTTGCACCACCTTTGAGTTACGGTATCATTACCTGAGCTGTGGGAGCCAAGAAATAAAACCTCTTACTGTGATATATGAGGAGTGCTTATGACTTTGAAGTGTAGAGAGAAAGAAAAATGTACACAGCATCCTAGTGCATTTTTTTTTTGTTCTGTTGCAGTGGGGTTGATTTTGTTTACTGGTGATACACATAGAATAGATAAGGCATTTGTTGATAGCGTTTTTGCTAGAGAAATGCTTCTCTTACTCATTCATTTTGTTCTGGGTCATGCCAGGAAAAATATTCCTTTTTAAGGTGAATAAATTATTCAAGCATATTTAAATAAACATGGCATTATTTCTTTACCTAGTACCTGCATTTGTGCAAGTCCCTTGTTTTATTTTACTACATTCTGCTTCTCATCCTTGAACAATATTTCTGCCCTATGTTGAGGGCGGTATTATGTTTAAGCCAAATGTTTAAGCGTTAACACATTGATTGAATGGAACGTAGATCGCTGAAGCAATATCGATTAAGCTGATTATTCTCAAATAAAGTCTAGCTGCTCTTGTCTATTCTTGTCATGAAAACCAATAGCAGTTTTTCAAAAACTGGAAGCAGTTGATATCTATATGCTCTATAGTTAGTGATCTATCAAAATATATTTTGGCAGTTTTAATGCAATCCTTTTTATGTACTTGTCTCATAAGTCATTTTTGTGGGATTAGAGAACACTATTACAAAGTTAGGTATCTGCAGACAGAGGAAGAATTTAAAAGCTATCAACAGCAGAGAAAAACGTGTAGGTGTAAAAGCTAGAAAGAATATGGGGTAGAAAGGCATGTTGCAGACAGAAGGAGGTGCAGCAAAGACTGTCCCAGGAGAAGCTGGGAGACAACTGCCATGGCAAAAAGCAGTAAATCAGCATTTATCAAAGTTAACATTAAGTTTCTTCAGAAAATGGATTTTGTGGTCTTGTTGGCTACTGTTATGTCAATAACTTGCATCAAAACTTCCTCCAGTTAGAACATCTGTTGCGGCCAATGCAAAGACTCCCCTTGACTTTAATGTGCTTTGGATCAGGCCCAAAATGCAAATAGTTTTTCTCTCATCCTTTGAAGTCTTTAACATTTCATGGACTCCCTTATGTTATTGGTAATTTGCACCAGAGGTATTTTGCATGCAAATGAAATTTCGGCAGCAGCAACAACTGCATTTGTGAGTATGCACAGAAGCACGCACACAGGAATATCGGGAAAGCAAATTTTGCGTTTCGGCATACAAAACTAGACATTTCTTTGTAGTAGTGGGTTGTTCATAGTAACTAGAATTACAATGTAATGTATTGACAAATAGATATAAAAAACTGCATAAAACTGCCAAAATACATCTTGATAAACCTGTATGTAGCCAAATGACCATTTTTGTAGCCTGTGCATGTTAATGCATGTTTTCCGTGTGAAAGTGGCATTTGTCGCTAGCGTGTTACAGTCATACATTAAAACACTGTAATTGAACCTGAATTCACTATGGATTTATTTGTTTTCCAGATCAAAGAGTAACTTCAGTGTGCCGCACTCATTTTGTTTGGTAAACTCCTGAGCTTAGTGAAGTGCCAGAGAAAAATTATTCCTTGGAATTAAGTGAGCTCTAGCAAATCACAAGGTTTTAGTTTTTCGTAAGCTAGAAATGTATTTTGTAGGTGGCAGATTGTTCTGATTTTAATACAAACATTTTTAAGTTTCTTAACTCATAAGTACTATTCTAGAATTCCACACAGGCTGAGTGTTATTTTGCAGTACCAGAGCAATGATATATGGCACATTTACAGTGACCCTGTTTTCCTGATAGTAAAACCTCCCTCTGTGTAAACGTGAAGGTGATTTGTGCTGAGTGCCTCCCCAGTTAACACTGTCTGAAAACCCCCAGACACTGTGGGGCAGCATGCAGTCCTCTTGAGTCCTCCTGCCAACCTCTGTAAGGCTTCCTTCTTTGCTGATCAGCATAGCTGTGTGCTTTACTAGCCTTTCTGACCAGGTGCTCCTGCCCAAGGTCCTGTTTGCAGGTGGCTGCTGGCAGAAGCCTACAGGTCCTGTGGTCGCCTCCTTGGGGACTCCTCAGCTGTCCCTCAGCCCATCGTGCCTTGGTGCCTGGCTTGCGGTGCCGCCGGGCTGGCTGTGCTTCATGGGGGCAGCTGGCTGTGGGAGGGGAAAGGGAAAAATAATCTGAGTTTGTAATTGCCTGAAGACGTGGCTAGGAACACCCTTCGGAAGAAAAATGTCAGCTACGCAGAGCATTGCAGGAAGCCATTGCATGTCAGGGAATCTCCATGTACAACTTGAAATGTAAAGAATTAGTCACTCTTCTGTACCTGAGGCTGTTCTTTGGAACTCTTGCTGGGAACCTGGTTGCAACAAGGAGGCAGCAGCAGGAAGTGAGGGCTGGGGTAAGCAGTGGCACCCAGTGTGGTGGTGGCAGGGCCCAGGCCTGGGCTGCAGGCTCAGCCGCTGCTTGGGGCCAGGGACGGGTGCCAGGAGAGCGGGAGTGAAGGCCTGGTGGGCAGGGGCAGCTCCCACCTGCACACGTGTGCAAGAGACACTTGAATAGTGGGAAACTGAAAGGGGACTGTTGTAAACCTAAATGTGATTGCTCAACCTTAGGAACCATCAAGTCACCAAAAATATTTTCCTGTTGTCAGCAGAAAGCCTTTAAAGGAAAGAAATGTCTTTCTGGTTCTGTGCATTTATTTTGCAGTGATCTAACAGAGTTTCATTTTGTGGAGGAGGGATAGCAAGGTATGGATGAATATATTAGGGGTAATGTTGCAAGCCCTTATATGTAGCTGCTGGCTGTGCTGGGGCAGTAGGAGCTGGGCAAATTGAGGTACTTGGATTGGCTGACACTGGTTTCGTCCAAAAATCCTGAAAGGGAGGGAGGGTGTGGGGCCCCGGGCCAGGTGCTGATAAAGGCAGAATCTGGCAGTGCTGCAGGCTGTGAGGCTGTCATCTGCCTGCAGCTCCACTGTGCTGCGGGGCAGCACCTGCAGCCCCAAGGCTCTCAGGCTGCTGCTGCTGCCCTCAGCAGGATTTCTGCTCCGAGGAACGAGTGCCTGTGAGCTGGAGGCCGCCTCCTTTAATCCCAGGAGCCTGCGGCTCCTTGAGCAGCCCCTGACTCCAGCAGGGCCCGCCCGACTCCGCTTCCCTGGCTCGGGGTGCAGCCTCAGGGAGAGCACCGAGGAGCGAAGGAAAGGCTGCAGCCTCCACCCCATCCATATCTGCTCCCGGCTGCTCCCTTCAAACCCTGCTCTGGAGACTTTCTGATTCATGGGCCGCGCCATTTGCTTAAACATCCTGCCTGCCTTCTCTTGAAGGCAAGCCGTGTCCCACATTGCTGTGTAGCATGGCTCTTTAATATCATGAGTTCCAGGGCTGACTTTGATATGGGCTGCATAAGCGATGAATAACAGCTGCCTCACTCCTGGGAGCGCTTTGGTGCCACATATTGACAGAGCATCTAGTTAATTTTTGAACTCTCTTTCTCTGTCCAAAGTTAAAAGCTGATCTCAAGCAGTCAGTGACATCTGGCAGGTAAGCTAGCTGTTAAATCTCAACACATCAGCTTGCCTTATGGTTCAGGGGCACTGCTCAGACCATACTGTGGCAACTGGGCGGCTTGAAAATCATCCTGCAAATGCCCTGTTGTGTTCCTCATTCACCAAGAGTTAGTACATGGCCAGTTGATGCGTTGAGTCAGGGCCTTTCCAAAT
>VXAV01002093.1:479487-543121 GCA_013399715.1 Alectura lathami | reverse complement strand
ACAAATAAAAAAAAAAAAAAAAAAAAAAAGCATGAGATATTGCCCAGTTAATACATTCTGCACTTCCTAAGACCGTGGACAGCCTCTCTTGTGAGGGCCAAAGCTGTCTATAAAGAAATGATACAAAGATGGCTTTAAATATGCATGGAATGCTTATTGATTATTTTAAACACTGAAAAAGCCTTGCTTGTTATCTGGGAGAGCAGGACAGTTGCTTTATTGTATTCAGACTTGCAACACGTTTGAAACTTCAAGTCTAGAAGTAGAATTATTTTTCAAGGCTGAATCACATACAACAAGTTGTAAGCAGCATCACTTGCCAAATGCAGAAAGGGGAACAGAGCAGGGGAGTGCTGTCCTCCCTGGTAATGAGACAGGTTTAAAATGCAGAAATAGGGAGTTTACGCACTGTGCCATCCCTTCTGGGCTTGTGTATTCTCATTGCTTTTTATTTTTAAACCCACTGGAGGATATTTAGGCCATCATTCCAAGTTTTTTTTTCCACTGCCAGGAAGGATGTGCATTGACTCTTAAATGGGAGTGACAGTGCCCATTTAATTGTCTTCAGACAGATTTTGATAACGCAGCACCTGCTGCGCAGATCGTGCCGCTCACTCCCGATAGCTGACCTCTAACCCGTGAAGTGGCACGCGGCGCAGCCGCCTTAGGTACAGTGGGTTGTACAGATCTGGTTTTGTGTCAGTCTTCTCTGCACAGAGCCCTTGGGTCTGATTCTCCTCTCTTACAGCTTTTACATCAGTGAAACTCCATTAATTATGAGAATTTCAATTTGCTACTTAAATTTATGTTGGTGCCGATGTGAGAAGACTCAGACCGTATGGTATTAAGCTGGTTTTATGGGAGTAGTGATCAGGCTGTTGAGTCATTACATCCATTTCACATTTTGAATTTTAATTGGTTTATGGAGCTTGTTAATTTTTGTTTAGTTTGCTGATAGCTTATAAATGATTATCTTTTTGATCAAAAGACACCAGCAGTTCTTTCATCACTGCTTCTGAATGGTACGACTCTTGTTACAAATATTCAGGTGGGACTTTATTCTAGATAAGTATTACACAGTAGCTTCAAAAATAGCAGTCAGCTTTGTTTTGGGTTGTTTTTTTCTCCCTGTTACTAGGAACAGATAGATCATTCAAACAACATGAGTAACAACTGGAACTTCACAAACATCAAGTAATATAGGAGATAAATACGTCACCTGGGTGGTTTTATAAGCGGAAGCATATAAAGCCATATGAAAAGTCATTATGTCCCCATTTTTAAATCATTTGATGGGAGGTGTATCACTGTTTAGTTGAAATATCCTTAGTGTAAAGCTGCTGGGAATACACAGCTGCGGCGTGGTATGCAGATGACTCTGCATGGGGTTTTCCATGGGCAACTGTTCCATGACCTTGCCCAGCACGAGGAGTTTGAGACTTTCATTTCTGGATTACTCACTGCCCCTCTGTATTGCACATTCACTTCAGCTTTCTGAAAATGCAGTGGCAAATCACATTGCACTAATGGAAAGCGCTGTGGCCTAGAAAACAGCTTTTACTGCTGACAAAATGGGCTGACGAAGTCTGGGCTGGGAAGGTATGCTATTTTTGACTGTGAAAAGTGGCGTATTCTAAAGGTTTGCTGAATGCAGTAATGTGATTTCATGTTCTTCTTTGTTAGTCATCGCTGGCTGCTGGTGATGGTAATGGATGTTGTTAATGTTAAACATTTAATCAGCTAAAGTATATGTCTGTCTGCTTTTCTTTCTCAGAATCTGAGGGGATTGTTATCAGTTCCATATATTTTCTAAAAAGTCAAAAGCAGCTCAGAGAAGGTGAACAGAGATCTGCTAAATCTATTTTAGAAGCCTGTGAGTGAAAGTGAATGATTATGTGAAAAGAAGTCTGTCTTTTCACCAGCTGAGGAGTAACCATTGGCTTGTACTCTTTCTCCAATCTTGTCGTGACCATTTAATGAGGTCTGATTCAGACTAATTCCCACAATCTGTAGGTTTTATTCCCTGCTGAGGCTGGAATATTTGGATGTCTGCTCAGACATATATTTTTCTTTTTAATTAGCACATCTGATTTTTTTTTTTTTTTTTTTTCCAAGGCCACAACCTCTGTCCCAATCCAGGCAGGTGAAATTTCACAAGCACTTTATCATTGCTCATACCTCAAGCATCCGGACACACCTTTCTAATTGTCATTTATATCCGCCTGTCATTGCCTCTGGCATTTGCTGAGTTCACATTTACAGGTGATTTACTGCAAAACATTTTGTTTAACAGGTCTCTAGGACACATTGACAGGGAAGTCCCCCTCAAGAAGCTAAAATAATGATTGCTTTCATATTTGCTTTCCTGAAATAGATGCTAAAAAATCAGTCTGTTGGAATCTGTGCTTTAGATTTTCATATATGAAGAATTCTTGAGATTGGAAAACTCTGACCTTGAATTTGTGAGTGCTTTGAATTGCAAATGCTTTTTGCTATTGCCTGTGCGCGTAGCAGGGTGGACGAGCTCTGAGGCAGCACGCTTAATCCCCGATTGCAGGATTTTGAGTGCAGTTGATTTCTGAGTCAGCGTCAGCAGTGTGAGTGTTCAGGTAACTATTAAAGTATCTGGATGCTGAGGCTGCTCCTTCACAGCAGTTCTGGGAACGCTTTTAGTGGAACAGCCATCTCTTCTGCCCTGCGTGCTCAGCATCTCTGGTCACTGTCTGAGCGCCCTATGTGTTGCAGAGGACTGAAGTGTCCCAGGCCACCCCTATCTGGGGCATCTCGCTGGGCATGCTGTGGTGGGCACCTAACGTGGGTCAGAGCCTGGGTGAGCAGGCTGCTGTCACAGCTCCACAGCTTGGAAGGGCAGGGATGCCATGAGCTGGTCTTTAAGGCTGAGGACGAGCCCAGTGTGACTGTTCCTACATGGGAGCAAGTGTCCTTGTTGCTTTAAGGCAAGCTAGGGTAGGGGACTTCTAACTTGGACCTGGAATTTTCGCTCCTTCTGTTATATGTTCAAAACTCATACCCTTCTGATGTCCTCAAATGACTGTGCTGAGGAACAGGCATGTTTGTGTATTTCTGAGTAATGTCACTAAGCCTTCACAATGTCAAAACCCACTTACTGTTGACAAAGTTGATTCATATGGGTCTTTCAAAAGATTGCTTACATACTGTGATGAGTTGGGCACAACTTAAAAAATGGCTCTGTTTAAGTGGCACATTCACAAAATGTAAGCAAATGCATAAAAATAAAATATGGTGAAATATCCATCTCCCCTTCCCCCCTTTATTGGCTGATCTCATGCATCCGGAGCTCTGCCTGGCACAGGCAAATTTACTGGCCCATTAGTGGCTGCCGTTTGACTGCATCTCCACAAAGGAAAAATACATCTCGAGAATAAACTTGACACGTCAGACACGCCATAATCAGTGCATTGCAGCCCTGCTTCGTCTTCACTGCACTGCTCAGCTGCCCCAGATTTTCATTATGCACAACATTCTTGTTTTGGTTCTGTTAGAAATCCTGGATTTGCTGATATATTTCTTAATAACTGAATGCGGGCAAGGAAGTTGGTGAATTAATTGCAAGTAAAGAACATGGAAAAATAATATGCTGGTCTGAGCGCTAGTATTCCAAAGAGCAGGTTCTCCTGTGTTTTCCTGGTAGGATTTTGGTAATCTAGTAATGCTATGTTTGAAAACTGAAGGAAATGGTGATCCTGCCTGGGGCAACCCAGCAAATCGACAGTGACTGGATTTTGGTGTCTGGAGGCAAAGAGCAGGTAGTGCTACTGCGGGGTCACCAGGGAGAAGTCTCTGATGGCCGTGGGTGGCTGCTGGGATCTTCCCGGGGATCATCCATCTGTAGTTGCATGGTACCTTTTACCATACAAAGTTTGGTAGTCACAGTAATACTGGTAAGGCAGTAAAGCTTTTCAGGACTGTTTTCTCTAATTTGAGATGAACAGACTGATAGTGACAAAGTGAGAGAGAAAAGGGGAAACATTTCTGCTTGGCTGAGGTTTGGAAGCAGAGTTTACTCAGTGTGAATTTGAGACCTATAGGAAAGTTAAATGTGTGTGAGGAAAAGAGATGGCCTTGCACCCCCAAGTGTCTTTGTCATGCTGGTGTGAGGTTACCTTACTGACAATTCCACAGCCTCCTAGGCTATCCAAGATGCAATTGGGATACGACTGATAGCATTCTGTTAATTGTTGAGGGAAAATTAAGTCATGATATAGTGCAGTGGGGCTAGATAAGTCATGCTCATGAGAGCCACAAACTGATAGTGCTTATCAGACCAAGAAGAGCCCGGCCGATGGGGAGGATGTGAGTCACGCACCTGCATGGAGCACGTGGGGCCTCGGCAAGACTCAGGGCCGGGTTTCTTTCCCTGAGTGAATTTTTGTGGCCTGGATTGAAGTCAGTGGTGCTTTTGGCCATTTCTAACTAGCTGCTGCTTAGCACAATTAATTTCTTTGTTTATTATCGTGCACTAATTTACGTATCATGTAGATATTTGAATTAATAGCTCTATCATGTCAGCCATGAGGGCTTCTGAGCCAAAAATATTATGCTTATTTGCCAATAGTTTTGTTGGAGACGGATGCCTTTCCAGATTACAAGCAAAACTGTGTTTGTTTTGCCACTTTCTGCTAATTAGCAACCATGTGACATCACACAGGAGTGGGACAGGAAGCCCTTCTGCCTGTGTGTCCCCATGGCTGGGGCACAGGCTCTGCAGACTGCCACCGCCCCATCCCCGGATTGTGCCTTGGGGCCTGGCTGCTTCCCAGGCTGGGGCTGAACTCTGGTGCTCCATGGGAGCTCCCGCATAACACCAGGCCTTCCATGGGGGAGAGGCCTCTCGCTCCTTCAGCAGCACTGGCTGTTGCCCCAGCCTCCTGAGGAACCACTGCTGTAGTGCCAGGGGCACTGGGCACACGGGGGCCCTGCTCTCGTACAAATGCTGCCCTTGCATTGTGGTGGGGCCATCCTGTAAGCACTGCTGGAGCCTGCAGCGTGGCCTGCACCTCTGCCACTCACCCTGGCTTGTGGCTGTGGCCGGGCTGGCACCCTGACAGGGGTCCTGCTGCGCCAGGGCTGCCATTCCTGACCTAACACTTGTGCCTCGGGGCTGCCAGCGATGTCCTTCTCCAGAGGCTTCCCTCTCTTGCTTTTATTTATTGGTGATAAAAGACTGTCACAGGTAAATAAGCATGTTCTCACTTGACTTGATAATTTACATGGCATTGCTGAAGGTGATTTATAATTTATACATGGAAAGGGTTTGCTGATCTCATTAATACCTTTCCAAACATCCAGATAAAGGCGCTATCTCTCTAAATCAAGTGAACTTGAAACAGCCAAGGTATTCACCTGCAAGGGCTTTTGGCACTCCACTCTTTCCCAGACAAGAGCAGTTTGACAAAAGAATGTGGGAACTGCCAAAATGCATTTCCCCTTGCAGCCACCCAGATCATCCTAAGGTGGGAGATTCCGACTATTCTTGCTAAATTATTCCTCTCTACGGAAAGCCTTGTTGACAGGAGCAGATTCCCAGCTCCTTTGATTTTTAAATGAAGACAGCATTTCACAGCTCTGATCCTTCAGCCCACACTGGCATTTTTCTGCCTTCCTCTTGACCATCCTGCCAAAGCTTGTGTTGCGAAAGAGCAGGTAAACAGCCTCCCTCTGCCAGCTTCCTCTGTAAGGGGAGAGCTGAGCAGCCCTGGGATATTCCCTGATGAGCATGCCAGGCTGCTGACATGGGTTTGTTTCATCAGAAGTAATCGTCTCCTCTCTCATATGGGTGCCTTGTTATCTGGAGATCTCCCAGAGCTCTGTACACACTTATTGCTTAATTAAACCTCACAGCAGCTTTTCAATGTATCTATTGTGAATTTTATTGCTACTTTGTAAGTGGATAAACTGAGGCAGGGATATTGATGTTTGCACTCTGGATGTCTGTACAGTTGTAGCCTTCAGTGAAGGTGGCCCAGAGGAACAGCCCTGCTTTCCCTTCACTGCTGCTTTTGCACCATTAACTTCTTTGCAAAAGAGCTGTCGGCAGCCGTGATCCCCAGGGAGATGACCTGGAAGTTACTGAGCAAAGGAAAAGAATGATGTTTCCTCTTCAAACGATGATATGCACCATCCACATGAATGCAAGGGAGAGCATTCACTCCAAGATGCCTCCCTGTGTATTTTTGGTTTTGTGACTTAGACCGATTGGGAGCAAGTCTGCATCAACATTTTGACATCTAGGCTAGAAGTGGGTAAAAAAAGGTATCTAGAGAAATGCTGGGTGGTTTGAGTCATTCTTCTCCACTTTGAGAACATCTTTGGTGGAGAATGCCAAGTTTAAACAAGATGGACCTGCACAGCACCCATGTCGGACACCTATTTTTGAAAAGGTGTGATCCACGCAGAACAAAGAAATGTACAGCTTGGGAAATTTAAGGAGAAAAGGACAAACAACTGAGCTGCTGTTTTTCTGTCTTGTTGAAATTAAGCCTCATGGTAATCTTTGCATCAGTAATGAACTAAAAGTGGTCATGCACTCCAAATAGCAAAGGGCAAAGAAGAGAGAAGCAACTCATCAATGTATGACCCTCTCTAAAATGTCATGGGTAATCAAGTGTGAAGTACTTAATGGATCATGATTTGCACGCCACCATTTTGATTGATGTACTACTTAGTAGAGGATTGATAGTTTTTTACAGTGCCATAGATGGCAGCCTCTCAGAAGTACCTTCTCTATTTCCTGTAGTGCTGGGTAGAGCCAGAGCAGCATCTGTTTCAAGCCACATTGTGTCCTAGTGTCTTTGTGAAATGGTCAAAAATAGTGCAGAGTTGTTATCTTGCATAAACCCTGATCTCACCAGAACTGTCTATATTTAGGCATCTTCCAAAACCTTTGTGTCAAGCAATTCTCTGGGGAGACAAAAATAGTGGTGGTTTTTTTTTTTTTTTTTTTTTTTTTTTAAATCATGTCATATGGCCATTTAGAGAGGATGTGATGATTAAACCATATTAAGGCATCTTGCTATAGCTCCAGAGCTATCAGCCTGATCTTTGTTCCGGGTGGCTCACAGTTAACCAAAGTCTAAAAAAGAAGGATCTTTATATATGTATATGTGTGTACACATGGGGAGAAACTGTAGTTTCCAGTTGGCTGGCAGGACTTGGCTCTGCTGCAGTCGTGATACAAGTTCAAACAGTAGCAGAAAACATTACAACTGTGCTGCAGTGAGTGGCATTCCAGTTCCACAAAGGAAACAGCATTAAAGGATTTATGTGGGATGAATCCACAAATTCTTGTCAATAGACAATTCCTCAGAGGGGATTAATGTAATAATTACTTATGGCAAGCTGCAGTGTCTCATTAGTATATACAAAATAAAACCACTTTTAAGATAACTGAAAATAACTTGTTAGTTGCTCTTTAACACCTTACCAGCACTCCTCCTTTTTTAGTAAAAGACTTCAGATGATGAGGATAGATAGCAAGCAGATGTATTAAACAGTAACATTGGGACTACGCGTTCATAGTTCTAGGCCTTTCCATTTCAAGCTGCTACAGTGCTCTGTCCCAGACTTTATGTAATTTAGGAAGTTTAATTGCATTTTTGCAGAGTTGTTAAGATTTAGGAGATGAGAGATAATCCCAGGCTGGCCGGGCAGTGCTTTGAGATACAGATCTGTTCCCATCAATGCTTTTACATGGCTGGGGAGAGGAGCATGTAAGCAGGTCTCCTGACAAGAGGATTAGGGCTTGTTAATGTGGAGATTCAGGGCAATTAATCAGCTTTTACTGGAGTGTATTGTAAAACTTCAGTGATTTTTTTTTTTCTGCAAAATTTAGTTGCTTAACAAAACAAAAACAATAAACCATTTTTTTTTATGTTTCTTATTTTTTTTAAAAAAAAAAGATTGGCTTGAAATTCTGTTAGTTCATTGATTCTCCTCTTGCTGCAGCTTCTGTTCAAGGGAAACTATCACCTTGTTTTTCTAATTCAGTAATTATTTGAAACTGATTAGTTGACTCATCTTCTAAATCTCACAGCTTGTAGAAAGGTGATTAAACTTTCAAAGTTAGATGAAGCCTGTGATGGAGCACAGTGACAGCATGAGTGGTGTGAATTGGAGAGGGCCCCAACACTTGACTCGGTGCTGTGCTAAGGATGCTCTCAGCACTTGCATGAGCATGTTAGCAGTGCTAGTACTGTCAGCACTGAACAAGGAAAAGCAGCACCATTTCAGCTTCTGAGGCATGTTATACCAGGAGGACATGTATTATTGTTTAAATACATATTTAAACAATATTTTTATTTTTTAATAGTTTAATAAATCAATGAAAAATGATTTTTATTAAAACCATTGAGGTGCTGATTCCCTAGCTCAGCAGTACACCCCTGTGCATTAAACTGGTGGGCGTGCTGGAGCTGTGCGTGCATTTGGTCCTCTGCTGGGCTGGACTGGGTGGCTGCCGGCAGGGCAGGGCCTCCTGCAGCCCCTGGCAGGACAAACAGCCCTTCCTGTTTCCACTGCAGGAGCGCTGGCTGCTCCGCTTGAGATTGCCATCCTAACAAACATCTTCCTGCAGAAAGCAGAGCAGCTTGGGATTTTCATTCCTCTTGGAAAGTGCTGACTGCTCACTAAGAAAGGATTTTTACTTTTTACTCAAACTCTGAATCTTTAGCTATTTTGTTTGTTTTAGTTTTAGACTAAAAAAAAAAAAAAGGTGCAGCAATCATTCTGTCCAGGGGCTGCTTTCCTTTTACAGTGTCTTGATGGAGGCTTCTCGACTTCTCAGCTGAGCCTCCTCGCGTGGGGCTGGAAGCAGCTCGGGAAGGTGGCGCTGATGGTGCTAATGCAAGATCAGGGCAGTATCAGAGATCAGTGGCAATCATGGTGTGGGTAACATCCAGCTTGCATGGCACAGAAAGTAGAATGCAGCTATAGCAAAGATGGCTGTTGCATATGTGAGCTACTTTTAGTAATTCATACAAATATGATATTTTAAGGTTTGTGTATTTTTTTTGAGAGTTTTTTTAGCAGTTATCTGTCAACTGTGTAGCAAACCAGAATAATTTTTAATAGCTTTTAGCATAAAAGCTAGCTTTTTATTTTTTGACTTCTTCATGTGTCTGCCTATTGAACGGACTTAACATATGAATTGTGTATGTATTTAATTCTTTCTTTTATGCTTCTGACTGGCTGATTTCTTTAGAAAATGGTGACTGATGGAAAAAAGTGGGTTTCAGCTTTTAGAATGATTGGGCTATCAGCATAATTTTATTTCTTTTGTTGAGATACAAGTTAGTGTGAAAAGCTTCTGTAGCGGGCCGGCACAGCATTTCTGGCAATAAAAGCCAAGCGAATCGACACTGCTTATGAGTGGCACCCCAGGAATGTCAGCTCTGTCCCTAAAAGCAGATTTGGGAGCGCAGCGATGGCAGTGATGCCCCCATCTTGGTGCCCTTTGCTGAGCTGGTGGCTTTTTCTCTTCTCCTGTTTTACTTAATTCTTTTAATATGCAAGAACTGAAACATCCAGCCACTCGTCACTGAGATCATCCTGCATCCTCACCTCGCCATGGGTGCAAACTGGCGGAGGCAGCATGTGGGGGGAAACTGCTCCAAAGTTCAGCAGTGGTCCTTCTCCAGTGCGTCTGTTTGTGTTTCCGTGTGTCAGTACTGCAATGGAAATACAGGCTCAGCGTGTGGAAATATGGCTTTTCTTACTGGAGATAGGAGGTAAAGATGTGGGACTCATGTTAATTTGTAGGATTTGTGGAAATCATGCAGTCATTGTAAACAGGAGATAAAATAGGAGGTAAAGATCTTGCAGTATGAACATCAAAGGAATCTGACTTTATTT
The DNA here is from genome assembly GCA_013399715.1 of Alectura lathami. Taxonomy (NCBI): domain Eukaryota; kingdom Metazoa; phylum Chordata; class Aves; order Galliformes; family Megapodiidae; genus Alectura; species Alectura lathami. The sequence continues at coordinate 533,230 of VXAV01002093.1, read as the reverse complement.
GGAAACAGTATTTGCTATGCTACATGTAATTCTACGACCTGACTTTTAAGAAAGGCTGAAGAGAAGGCGCGTTTTTTTTCCCCTCTGGCTTCTAAGGATCTTTATTTATCACTCTCAGGGGCATTACAGTGAGTAATTAGATTGGACCAGGAGAACGACTTAATTTTACAAGAAACTCATTAATTCATCCTATTTAAAATCTTCTCATTTCACCCCAAACCCAATTATGCTTGTAGTGGCAATGATCTGGAAAGGCATTGTCTCGTAGGCATTAGGGGGGCCGCTGGGGCTGCCATGGCATTCATGTCGGGGACACAAGGGTGACTCCCTTTCTTTGACTTTTAGGTCAAAAGAACTAGTGGCTGGGACAGCTTGACAATTAGAGAACCCTGATGAGCATTTGGAACTCAAACAGCTGTACAATAACAGAGGGGTTCATGGTGCGGGGCAGAAAGCTCATCAAAAGAGACTATCCAAACAATTGAGTTCTATAATTAACAACAAAAATCTGCTCAGAAATGGTAATAGCAGTAAAAGAGAGCTGAGAAGATGCTGCCTACTTATGTGGCAGATGTGGTTTTGTTACAATTCGAGGGAGAAAATCCGTCCTTTTAAAGATGAGGAAGAACATTAGAGGGGGAAAATAAAACTAACTTTTTATTCCTAAGGGTTCAATTAAAACACAAGCTTAAAATATTTTCACACACAGGAGCTGTAGAAAAAAATAACCACTGATGAAAAACATGTAGTATGCTATCAAAGTATTTCATACACAAATTTCTTTTCTGACTGAAATTTATAAGCCTGACACTGACATATCTTTTCTTAAATTATTTGCTTTGTCCTTCGTTTAACCAAGAGTATTACTCTAGGGTTTTTCATCGAAGTTGGCTCCGCTGACTTTAAGCCGGCAGACTGCTAGCTGCATTATTCACCTGCCTGTGGTAACAAACATCCCCAGCGGTGCGCTGGTTCCTGCGGGCAGGAGGGGCCGAGGCAGCGGGTGTTTCTCATTCCGCTGCTGGCCCTACCGTGGGCTCTGTCCAGGTGGGGGCTCTTCCCTCACAGAACATGCTCGGAGGTGGCAGATTCAGCACAGTCATTTATGAGGTGGTGGCTCTGCAGCCCAGATTTCGTGTGCTCAATTTTTTGAACAATTTTAAATGCGCAAGAAAATTTTTTTTAAAGATTTTTTTCCCAAAATCAGAGGTAAAAAATAAAAGCTTATTTAAAAATAGTTTAAAAAAAATATTTTGTACTTAGATGTTGTTGTAGATGTGATTAAAAAGAATGTGACTGGAACTCCAGTATGAGGTAAGTTTTTAAATTCTGAAATTGCTGGCTGAAATTTTCTAATGGAAAATTCAGCATTTGGCAAGAGCAAGTAAGCAGACTTTCCAGCCCACACATGCATTCTTTTTTTCCTTTCTTTCTTTCTTTTTTTTTTTTCTTCTNTTTTTTTTTTTTTTTTTTTTTTTTTTTTTTTTTATGGAAGGTCATAGAAGTCTGAAAGTTGGGCTTTAATGAGAGAATGAAGTTTGAAAAACAGCTTGAGAAAATTTACATGGAGGTTTAACTGAAATTCCATAATTCTTCACAGTACTTCTTTCACTTTAGGAGAAACAGAAATGAAATGGATTTTAACACTGGAACTCAAAGATATCAACATAATTATTTCATACTGGTGTCCATTTAGAGTCAATGTGATTTATTCAGAGAAAAACCTGCGCGCTTTTTTGATACTGAAAATATTTTTGTTTAAGAATTTTTCCTGTATGTAGTAAATGCAGGCGATTGTAACCTTGTTATGGTCGTGGGTGATCTGAATGCAAGAAAAGATTTTCCTGTTTTTTTTTTTTTTTTTTTCCCCCTTAAGCTAGCAGAAAGAACTAATTAAGGCAGAGCTACAGAATTGAATTCAGAGTTTGCATTGCACATGTGAACTAATCTTTTTACAATGATACCTTCCGAAAGCTGTGTAAGAACACCATTCATGCCCTAACTCATCCGGCAAATCCTCCCTAGAAAAGCAGCAGAATGAAGATCTGCAAGCAATAAGGAGTTTCAGGGAGCAGGTTCTGCATGGGCTGCTTGTTTGCCTGCTAAATCAGTGAGCTCCAAGACGGCCCATGTGCAGTCCTGCCAGGGTGATACGGGGTGCAGCTGCAGGGCTCTGTGTAGAGCTGCTTTTGCAGGATTAGATTCAGGTCTGTAAGTGATGGTGCCATGGAGGTTTAGGAGCAAGGACTGCTGGCTTAATGCAGCATATTCCCTGATGCAGTTTTGTGCCTCGTGCTGAAATGTGGTGAATCTCGGAGCACAGAAATGAAGACAGCTGACTGCTCAGCCTGTACAGCTGGAGCAAAATGGCTGTGTGCTTCGGGAGCAGCCACCGCATGGGAGAGCTTTCTTCAGGTCTTGAAATATTAATGATCTTGGCTTAATATAGTAGAAAACAAAAGGCAGTGCATGAAACAAAGGGGAAAAAATCCTTGAATTACATTCTTTTGACCTTGCAGTACCCATTGCGTCCATCTACTCCCTGTAAAGAAAGTGAGGGGAATGAAGGGTGCCCAAACAGTGACATTTTTCTACCTTTCCAGTAACACATTACAGTCAGCACAGAGCCCACAAGTTTGTACAGTATTGCTATCTCAAACTGCTTTAATACTAGGAAAATGCAAAAGGTAGCTCTTCATTTAATAACTTCTGTGAACTATCATGCTCATATTAAAAATAATGTTAGAGTTTACATGTTTTACTTTGAAAACCATGAATAATGGATGGAAGCAGAGTGCTCACCACTTGTACTCTTTTTTCCCATTCCTTCTCTTTATACACGAATCCCATGTTTCTGCTCTGGGCATGCTGCTGGTCTGAGCCATGGCAGCAAAACCGGGACTGAGATCTGGGACCAGAACCTGCCACTGCTGCTGTTCAGCCAGTCGCAGGAGCACAGGTAGCAGTAGCACATTGTTCACCGTGGATTGCAGATCATAGCATTTCTTTTCCTGGTCAGTTTCCAGCACAGGCAGGAGGACCCATGTCACGCAAGCTGTGGTCAGCTGACAGGCTGCACCCGGCCTTTGCTGTGTGCACGCTGGCCTGACCCCGCCGCTCCTCCTGCCAAAGCTGCGGTTTCTGATTTTCATCGAAACCCCAAGGCCATTTGAAACAGGGCCAGAAAACACCTTGCGAGATGAACCTTATCTAATTACATGACATATGTAAACTCCGGAAGCATAAATCTTAGTCATTTGAGCAATGTGTTGTTATAAGATTCTCTGGTCCAGTGGCAGCCAAAGCGAGCGAAAGCAGGCTGGTCTCCCAGTGCTTCTGCAGATGGCGTACGGCACGGCGTACAGTTCGGGCTCGTTAGGGACATGCCAGGAATGGCTTTGGTTAATGAGTGAAGCAACTTTCTGGTTTATAAACGTTTATAAACCTCTCCCCATTCCCAGTTTGGACAGCTTTGTAGTAAGAAGAGGGAAAGGAGAGGGGCTGGTGGAAGGTGGAGCGGGAGAGGGAGCCTGGGCTGGGCATGAGGCGAGAGGGAGCTGTGCCCTGCATGGGGCAGAGGGATCCTGGTGTTAGAGTGATGATAAATGGCAACATGAGAGGGTAGCCCTGGCATTAGGGCAGTGACAAATGGCCAGATGTGAGTGACAATCATGCAGCAAATGCCAGAAACTACTTTTCCCTTTTACACATTTGTGTGCTTATGTTTTCTTTGTTGTCTACAGCGCTGAAAGTGTGGTGATGGTGGGCTTTTATCTCTAGCTAAGGGAGACATTTCTGGGATGACATACCTGTTAGCCACTGCTGAAATGTGTTATTAATGATACTAATGAGTTTTTTCCAAGTGATGTAAAAGTACTCATCCGTGTAAGCATTGCCTTTATGAAGATGATGTCATGGAAAGCTTGCCAAGCTGCGCATGGGACCTCATGCCAGTGGTGCAGTCACTGATGAGTCCTGGCTTCAGGGAGGGGAGAGCACTGCTGATTTCCTCCCTTGGGGAGAAGGAGCCAAGTTAATTCTGCCTTGCCAGGAGGGAGATGAGCCATTTCCGGGCATGTCAGGCGCAGGGCCTCACTGCCAATCTCAGTGGGTTCCTGTCCCACTCCCTCTTAAAAATTGGCAGGGTCTGGCTGTCAGCTGCCGTTCCTTAAGTGGTCACAGAATGAAGCAATTGCACCCCTTTTGTTGGAGGCTCTGGTGTGTGAATGCAGGTGGATGTGGGTTAAGCAATGTGCAACTCCGCGGTAAGCACAAAGAGGCAGCTGATTTTCTGGCAGTGTCAACACAAGACCATAATTTTTTTTTGCCATCTCCAAGCCAGCTTTTCAAATGGCTCATGTTGGAATTAGAAATCAGTATCTCCTGACATAGGAGTACTATTAAGAGTATGATGATTGTTAATTCTTCACCTGGGGCTAAGAGGACATCATTACATCTTTTTGAAATGTCTCCTGCCTTGATTTTGAATAAGTAAGCCAGTGATTTATGATCACAGCCTGGGCAAGTAACACTCTCCCTTCCTGTTCCTCCATCTAGCTTGCAAAATTGGATACTACAAGGCGCTCTCGACAGATGTTGCGTGTGCCAAATGCCCGCCTCACAGCTACGCCATCTGGGAAGGCTCTACCTCTTGCACCTGTGATCGGGGCTTTTTCCGAGCTGAAAATGATGCTGCATCCATGCCCTGCACTCGTAAGTTGGTCTTTAAACAGTCTCTTCCCCTTTCATCACCTATTTCTTCTGTCTTTCTTCAAATGTGTGTGGATGACACATTGCCTGGAGAGCTGTGTCTAAGAAGCATCCTACTTCTGACAGCAGCGTTCAGTAGCTCTTGCAGCCCTTTGCATAGGCAGTTTGCATTTTGAAACACATTTCTGGGAGAGAAAGCATTATTTTTCAGCCCTGAATTCCTGACAATGACATGGTTGCACTGACTCTTTAGAGCTTACAGTCTAAATAAATGAGGAGCTGCAAGAGGAGTGACTTGCAAACATTGGTAATGGGGTTGGGTCTAATTACAGGTCTAATTTCCAGTCTGAGGGACCTGTCCAGTAGATCACACCATCTCTCATCTTTTAAAATATTGGTATTTCTAGAAATTGTGTCAGCTTTTCTCATAATTGCATGACATAGGGTAAATATGTAATATTTATAATTTCATTAAATGTCTGATTTGCTCAAAATATTGCAGATGACCCTTAGGAACATAAAAGTGTTCCTCTGAAAGGGATGGTAATAAGAAATCTTAAACCATAAGGAAACAAACCCTAAAAAGCGTGGTTTATTTTATCCTTTGTATATAAATACATCATGTAGAGCAAATGGAATTATGCTTCAGTTCCACCAGAACGTTTTCAGCATGGGGAACAAGAGGCATAGCATGCTGAGCACACCCGCAGAGTTGCTGGAACAGCTCCTTGTCCTGCGTGTCAGTTAATGGGTTAGGCAGCCAAAGACCTGGGATTCTAGACATGCCCTGGTGTTAAATCGTGATCATCTAGTGCTTTGGTTTTTGTTTCTATAGGAGCAGAGCTGTTTGAAACAATAAGTGAAAGGGCTGTATTTTACTGGGGGATATCCATGTGTGGTGTTCCCTGAAAGCTATTGGAAATGCTTCCAGATTTTTGGAGTTCAACTGTATATTTATGTAGTGTGTGTGTGTCTGTGAGGGAAAGCTAAGATAGTTCTTCTGTAACATTTTAATATATCCCAAATTCATTTTAGAGAGATGACTCATATTTGTTTAAATCTTAATTTCTCCCTTACAAGGCAGAAACAAAGTATGTCCATAACTCAGCAGCACTCATCCCTTCCCCACACCCCACGATTCCAGCTCTTCCTCAGTGATCTCCTTCCTTTCAGCTGGGAGCTTTGCTGGGTGGTGGTTAAGCAGGTCTGGGCATAGCCAGGAGCAGCTGCTTTTACTTAGTAGGAAAGCTGAGAGGTGCCTGTATCTCTTGCCAAACGTCAACTGGTGATGGAGGTCTAGCTGTGCTGTGAAGCCTCACTGAAGTGGGGTAGGAGCATGCTTACTATAACACAATTTACACTAGAAGATATGAAACTTGACCATTTTGATATAGAAAATGTCTTTTAGCAACAAGAGAACTGTTGTTCAGAAGATATACCCTGAATAGCAATATATCAACAAAAGTTTCTCATAAAGCCCTGGTCACAGAGAGTGATACCCTGACCAAATTAAATCAAATTAGTAATCAGCTGGTTGAATTTAAATAGGCATATGCAGGGACTGAAGTATGAGGAGAGCACAAAACACTTCCAGATGGGGGAATTGTGAGCAAAAGTTCTGTATGTTTGCTTGCATTGCAAAATGTACTCCTGCGAGCTTAGCCCTTTTTTTTGTCAAGTCTTAGGCCTGCTCCTGGCACCCTTCCCCATTTCTGGTCTTCAGAGCTCAGTCAAAGTTGAGGTCCCCGATCTTGGTCTTTTACACTGAAAATATGAAGAGTGCAAAGGAGAGGACAAGGGTCATGGTGCTGGTCTCTGTCTTCACCTCTGCAGCACTCCAGAGGACTCGGCATGCAGAGGCAATCCAACAGCACACAATCCCATGGCAGTCTGGCCCTGGGAAACAGGCCTGTCTCTGGACACCCCACTTCATTGCTCTGAATTCACCAGTATTTTAAGAGCTGCTTTTTCCATGATCCAAGATGAAGGAAGGACCCAGAAATTATTTCTGACCTGGCTGATGGGGCAGCTTTGCACACTAATACCTCCTTTTCGAGGTGTGCCTTAGCACTGCTGGAGTGTGGGGGTGGTTCCTGCACAGGCCCAAGGTGCAGGCCTGTGGGGCCTTGCACAAGGATGGGGTCAGGAGGCTCCTGCAGGACGGTCCTTTGCTGTGCTCCCTGCACTCAGTGGCCTTCTTCCCATGAGTCTGAGGCAAGTGACAGGAACCGTCTGAATGTCCTCTGCTGGAGGAAAGCCCTCCGGAAGAAACTCCCCGTTTGTCTGCCTTTCCTGACAAGATGTGGAGACAGAAGGGAGCATAAACATCAAAGGTTCCTTCAGACGGATTCAGACTCCAATCAGTTCTTGCCAGTTGGTTAAACCAGGTGACAAACCCAATTCCCTTGTGCTGACAGCCATAATAATCAGGCACCTTCTTTGTTCATTATGCTCTCTTTAACCCTGGCATTCTCATTCGGCCCTGCATTTAGTAATCGCTCAGTGTGACGGCACACTAATGAAGAAATAAAACACAGTATCTGAGATCCATTCTTCTAGCAAAAAGATAGACTGTGCTCCACTGGCTTGTAAAATCAGGTTTCTGTTCACTTGGAGAACTATTAGACCAGGTGAATAAAAGTAACGTCAGGTAATTTGGAGAGAACACCTGGAATGGGCTGACAATTGATCCCTTCTTTATTATTTCTAAACAGTTTTTAAGATGAAGAACTTCAGGCTTCTTAGGATGTGTTTTTGTAAAGCTTTGACCCTTGGCTATTGATTTCCTTTAGTAATATACTGGCTGGCCTAGTCACTTATCTTGCCTTCTAGGCTGGGGAAGGAGGACTGTTATGACTTTCCAGTAGGTTGACTGTGCCAGTGGATGAAGGGGAATTAAAGAATTCCCCTTCCATTCCTTTCTCACAACTCCCAATGTAAGTACTAAGCAGAGCCTCCTTCATGAGTGCTGGTCAGAGGAGATTCTCTGGTTGTTGTTCCAGAACACCACCATCTGACAGCTCTGTCCATGGCTGAGCTGTAAAAGCTGTGCCTTCAGTTAAGCCAGGCATCCAATCTAAAAATGTTGTTTTCAGTATTCTGCTCTGTTTAGCTCCACTGAAGTTGTGTCTGTCTTAAATCTCCTACAAGAAAGGGCAGAACGTAGCTGGACGTGAGCATAGGAGACAGTGGGCTGTGTTGGAGGGACAGGCATAGACACCCTGACATACACATACTTACTGATGCCTCATGGGAGCAATCATCATTGTGTCTGTCACCACCGAGGAGCGGAGCCGCCCTGGATCTGCCTCAATGACCTGCATCAGGAGCTGGAATTCTGAAGCATAGTGAGTTTGTCAGCTGTGTGCTTGGGCGTGGAGGTGGCATGATTGACCTGAAGTTCACTTGAGCACAAACTGTGGAAAACACAGACATTTTTCCCTTCTGGAAGCACTGCAATAAGTTGCATTAAGACAAATATTCATTATATTTCAGTACTTGCTGAAGGGATGGGTCTTTCATAAAGTTAGCAATCTAATGGGGAATAAATTGCTGCACTAGCACACAAATCCACGAGGCTGATAAACAGTCAGTCTCAATCATGATCCTCATTCTGGCGTTTCCTTCCCTGTAAGGATGGGATAGGAGACTCTCTGTGAGCAGCAGCCTGGTGCAGGCAGGTGCTCTTCCCACCCAAGCTTACGGGCGTTGGTCCCACATCCCCACAGTTAATGAGTCGAGTTCCTCAAACTGTTTCTTAACAAACAATGCTCACATTATGAGCAAGTATGAGATGGTTTTGTATTGTTTATATTGTCCATTTGGTTCCGATTATTAATGATTTTTAATTGGGAGCCCTTTACAAAAGAGAGATTACCAGCATAGGCTGTCCAGCTTGAAATTTGTCTCAGTAAATGACCCTGAAAAATTTAGTCCGTTGTGCCACCCAAACAGTGACTGGTTGATTGCTATTTTGGCGTGGCTTGAAATATTTCTGAAATGGTTGCATTTAAGACAGTTTATGCTAGAGAAGCTTAGAGATAATGAGGGCAAATTCAGTGAGATGCAAGAGAAAAGTGCCTGCTTTAAAAGGGCTTTCTCCAGCTTAGGTTATCAAGAAATCGAAGAACCTGACTTGAAACAGCAAACGTCACTTAGCTGTCTTTACATTCACCTCTTCTAATTGAATTTAGTGCACTGCTGTATTTCCTCCAGAAAGTATATTGTTTTAAAATTACCATTTCAGTGCTATTACTCAAGGCCTCTACTTCTAATGCTTTCTGACAGTTATCAGCATAATGAACCATAATGAAATGATGAGCAATCTACAGTGGAAACTCGGTGTGGATTCCACTAGAGCTGTGTGACTGTGTTGTTAAAATTTGAATGCACATTAAAATAACACTGTCCGTATTTGTTTCCAAGGTCAAGGCTTTAAAAAAGGTCTGTAAGGTCTAAACACTTCAATTTTGTAAATGTTACAGTCTAATATATGCCTGTAGCTCAGTCTTATATTGCACATAATATATCTAAAAGATAAGTGTTTGACGTGCATTTTCAAAAAAGAGGGAATTACCTACCTAATAACCGTGCTTGCAAAGGAATGGTTGTGCAGGAGCTGATTATTCGAGCATATGTTTATTATGATTGCTTAGGCTTCTAAATAAACAAATGTGCTTTTTCCTTCAGCTTAAATTGTGCCTCTTCTAAATTTCCAGACAGACGCTGTTCTGGCTTTTAGAAGAATAAGAAAGGATACAGCACATGGTTACATGATGGCTGGTATGTTGTAGGTGGCTGTGCACTGACTTTGCCATGCTTTCTCCCCAGGGCACTTACTTGTTCTGGCACTGTTTCAGTCTAAGCTGTGCTGTAGAAGCTCACACTGTAAAATGAAGTATCCGTCAATACAGCCTCTGATCTTCAGGAGTGAAATTTATGGCATTATAATGCTTCACACCTTTCTGTATCTCCTTACCTCTAGTAAATTACCCTGTTCTTAAAATATCATATAAGGTTGTTCATTATGTAAACTATGTTAAAATGTCATGTAAGGTGCAGTATGGCAGCTGCAACATCAGAGAGTGCAGTGGGTAGGCAGCATGGAGAGAATGATTCTTCTTCTCCAGGTAGGCTGGGAGAATAGATCGTCTGTTGCTGCCAGACTGAGGGGGAAGGGCTTGTGGCTGACGGGGATCCCAGAGGAGAAGGCCCTTTCCCCTCATCTGTGGAGGCAGACTGAAGGAATTGAGAAAACATTGAATAAGGAAGGCAGTGGTTATGGCTGTAAGAGAGGAGATGAGAGCAATTTGACAATGTGTGTTTACAATCAGTAGACTTAAAATCATCATTCCTTTAAATACAGCAACTGTTTATTAGCTGTCTTCTGATTTTCCCTCTCCAGAGCCTTATATTAACTGAGACATTTACTCAGTTAAGTGGGGGCTTTGATTTGGTTAGTCAGGACTCAGTTCTGTAGAGTCACTGGAGTAAATTAGAGGACTACTAGAATAAGAAATCCAGCAGTTGGGCCAATGACAGAATGACATATTTCTCTGGTTGGATTTCTTTCCTGTCAAACTGTCAGATAACCTTCTGGTATTCACAGTGGAGTTTTTCTTTTTTTTTTTTTTTATCTTAAAAGAATGAGTGGGCGCATGTGATGTTGTCTGCATGTTAGAGAAGATGTGATAACATGTCAGGATATGTGGCACTGTGGTGTTCTTAGATGGCAGTTTTTGGAAGAGAAACCCAGAGCCCACAGAGTGGCACCTACAAGCAACAGTTTTCCCACACCTCTGCCAGCAGTAACTCTTTGCTTAACTCCCTTCTGGAGAGAGGAGGAAATATCCATTGCATTGTTCTCTGTGTTAAGGAAACAAAGCCTATTGTGAACCTGGTAACCAGGGTTCTTTGGCAACTAAATAGGAAATTGTACATGCCAGTAAAATGGGCATTTTATCACTGGCGCTGGTCCAAGATCCCTAGCTTGGCAGAGCTCCCACTGAAGTCAAAGGAGTCTTGCCTGAGTAAATAAATTAAGAATTGTTTACCAAATAAGATGCCTTATTAAAACCCCATTGTAATGCTAAACATGCACAGAAGGGAGAAGGGTGGGGGGAAAGGAGCAAATGACTGATATTTCAGGTGACTGCTGTGTCTTGTGGACTGTTGGCTTTAGTCTCACCAGTTGTAAATACACCTGATCTATAACCATAACTGGTCAGGAACAGCCAGGCAGACAAGAAGCAAGGGTTGTCCTAAGTGTTAGTCCTTGTGTAAACTGGCCACAGCAACAGGAGACCTGTCCACAACTGCTGAAAGAAGCAATTAGTGGCCACAACATGTACAACTGTCACAGGAAAATGTGGGCTTTATTTCTGAGCCCCAAATTACACAGCCCAGGAGTTTACTCTGTGTTATAACTTGTCTTTCAAATGGGTAAAGATCAACAAGAAAGGCTTATCTGAAGGGCTTCACAGCTCACACGCTGAAGCTTTATTGACAGCTCCACAGTTGTCCATGTTTAATGAAGCTTTATGAAATGGAAAGAGGAGGCCAAGGTGATTTTGCTTGAAGCTGTGCCTGGCACTGCTTTGCCAGACATTTTAGTGAGGCAACTTAAAGAGTTTAAAGACATTGATTGTTTAATAATTACTTTCTTTGCATCCACTCTGAAAATAGTAAACTCTTTTATTTCACACTCAGCCCTGCCTCCAGGGAGGTGAATTTTCAGATAATGATCGAGTTACGGTATTGATTGGAATTGTTAAAGGCTATCTGTACAACAACAGCATGGGGAGGTCGCATGGAGAGGAGCAGCGAGGTCACGTTGGCTGACAGGAGAGCTGAAGGCCCTCACACAGCCATGCTGCCCGAGTACCTGAGCTAACCCCTTCACAGGCACTTGATGTACTTCAAGTGACGTTTCATTCTCCTCTGGAGATGTGCTCAAAAGGTCTTCGGAGTTGTTCATTGTACGGATCTTTTCTTCTTTACACCTCCATATTTGTTCTCGTTATTCTTGCTGTGTTGTACACAAAAGCTGGCTCTCAGATCTTGTATAGCAGAAGATGTGCTAAGCCTCTCACTGCTTCTGATGCTTCATTTCCAGTTAGGTTTTCCTGCCATTAGGCAGTTGGAAGTTTATTTCCCAGTGCCTGCTGTTCCTGTAACTTATCAAAGACTTAACTTTTAACAGCTTGTCTGTAGTATGGCCAAGGCCAAACTGCTGATTCAAATCAGTCCAGTTCATGCTATGCTGCTTTTACGGTACAGTGAGTCATAGCAGTCTTCGCTGCTGGATGAATCTTGTTTATTATATAGCAAATTAGCTCAAGATTTCTGAATACCCTGAGTTCCCTTTGAAATCATTGGAGATGAAGAGGGTCAGCATCTCTCTGAAGCAGGCTGGTGAAGAGGATGCTTTTTTCATTCCTGGTCTGAAGCCATTGAAGCTTACTCCCCTGTCTGATTGATTAACAAACACGTAATTGGCACTCTGCTGCATTTAGCAGTATGTTTATAGGGTTTTCTCTGTTTGAGGGTGAAGTGAGAAGGCTTCTGTCTGTAGCAGGCTATCGTATTATTTTACTGTTTGTTAGAATCATTTTTAATCCTTATCAAGTGAAGGTCTGGTTTTTCTGCCTCAGAAAAGAGGTGATATTTTCCTCAAGGAGAGTATGGGAATGGTTAAAGAAGATTAAAGTCTTTTCTACATGCTTGAGGTTTTCTGATGTCTGGTGGGAATTGCCAATGAAGCTTCCTTCCGATTTCACACTGTCAGGCGAACGCAGACTGAATGCAGGGTGACAACCCACTTGAAAGTAATTATCCATTGCCCTGGCTGCAGAGGCATCCGTTACCTGGTAGAGAAATGTGCTTTTACACACATACACACACAGACTAAATTATTTTTTTAATCATTTTCTCCTTCCAGGGTTGAAAAACCTCATCCTGCTTGTTACCCAGCCGCATACATATCTGTTGAAAGCATCTTCGTTTTCTGAAAGGACTACATTTAAAATGCACTGATCTGGTGACTGACAGGATGTTTGTAATGAAGTCTTGTCTTCTTGAGGGTATACATTTGAAATGTCTCTGTTAGCACTTCTGTGGAGAGTGTGGATTTCAGCTTGCGTTTTTAATAAATGTCCTTGCACAGATATAACTTTCGAGGTAATAAATATTAACCATACCGTAGGGTAATAGTAAACAGATGTGGTTACAGTCCAAATACTGATAATATCAATGTAGCCTTGACTCGGTAACATCACTATCAAAACAATCCACTGTCACCATCTGTGGCTGAGGATGAAGTGGGACACAAGGAAAGGAGCCAAGCGACAGGCTGGGACAGCTGTGCGTGGCTAGAGAGAACTTTATTTTCAGTGCCATCAGAGTGGGTCTCTCAAAGTCTTGAATTCATTTTAAAGGCATTAAGTGTCAGAACCATGTGCTGAGGTACTTTTTGGTTTGTTTTGTGATGCCTTTGTTTTTCAACCTGGGAAAATAGATTATTATGGCTACCCAGGTCCCTTAAAATTAGACAGACAAAAACCCACAGCTTTCATCTTCAATGCTTTGTCTACGGGATCTCTGAGAAAAGGAAAAACAAATTTTTATTCACCTATAGTTTTGGTGAACAAAAGCTGTTTGTCACCACTGCAGCTCTCACAGGAGATTAAATCTCTGCAAGCTGCTCTGAAGGCCTGCCCAGAATTTGAGGCTGCTGGTTGTCAGCAGCGGGCTTCTGGCTTCCTGTCAGCCTGGGGCAGCAGAGGAGCAAACTGCAGGTTCTTCTTTGTGTCTGGTCATTCTGTGGGACAGCAAAGTCACTTGGGAGCTGTTTTGCCTGCAATCCTTTATTTCTCTTCTCCTTTCACTGTCCTTTAATCCACGCCTTCTAACCATACACTGTTGCGGAACTAAATTAACTGGTTTAGTGAAGACAGTATTCTCTATGTCAAACAAGTCTGTCTGGTCTGGATGTAGAGAACTGTAATTGAATTTACTGCATACACCCACAGAGGCTTTCAGAGAAGCACTGTGCTGGGCAGATCAGTAAGGAAAAAAGAAAAAAAGCAAACCCAGTGATATTAAAACCTTTGTCACAGCCATGTGAATGCAGTTCCCCAGCACACTGCAGCTGCAGCTCTGCCCTCAGATCCCAGGGCAGTTGTTTCCACGGGCTCATGGCTGTAGGCGGAAGGGCCGTGTCTGTGTGTCTGCCAGGCTGTGCCTGTCTGTCTGTCTGTCTGGGGGCCCTGCCAGGAGCCCAGCCCCAACACCTCCCTAGTGGTGCATGCAGTCTGTCAGGGAGAGGCCCCCTGCTTCTGCCTGGTAGCTCAGCAGGGCTTACTGAACGCAGGAGCGTGGCTGGCCCCTCCTAGGTTAGGTCAGGGGTCCTGGCTGGTACCTTCCCTTTGTGAGTGAGGTTGATCCCCAAGGGCATCTATTCTAAAGGCTAAACGTTATTCTTATGTGAATAAAAGTTTATTGAAATGTTCTTATGTCTGCACCCTTGTGGTGGTTGCTGCACAGGTGTTCCTCAGTCCTGCAGAGTGGAGCAGGGCTCGCAGCTGGGCCTCCTCCCAGAAGCTGGAAGACCTGGTGCCTGTTGTGAGTCAGGGAGGCTCCTGGGGCCTGCCCAGAGAGACCTGGCATCTGCAGAGATGGCTGGGATAAGGTGGCACGGGGAGGTGTCTTGCAGTCTGGTGGGGAGGAGGGAGGTGGTCAGGTGACAATTCATGTCTTTGTCAGGGATCTCAACAGCCTCCTGTCAGCCTTGCAGTGGCTTGCAGGAGGCCTCTGGCTGGGAGCGGGACCTGAGCGCTTTGTGGGAATGGAGGAAGAGAAATAGTGGTGGATGAAAAGTGCAGCCCGAGGTTGTGGTAAGAGTGCTGAAGCACATCAGTCCTTTTAGTGCAAGTCAGTGCTTATGCTGTTAACTCTTAAAAACTGTAGTCTTCCTGAATATTCATTTGACAGGGGGGTACAACATTGCCAGACAGATAGATCTGTCTGACGGTGGATGAAAGAGACAGATAAGTAGATGTAAAGCCTATAGGTTATTGCAGCAAGAGAAAGCCAAACACAATCTGCATTGCACAATGCATTTAAGTAAATCTAATAGGAGGGTTAAGGAAGATAGCGAGATAAGCTTGACAAAGATTGGTTGCTAAGCAGACTCTACAGTGTTTCCCCGAGCTCAGACACACAGTGAACTTGCTCCACCCAAGCCCTTTCCATTTGCTTCGTGGCTCAGTTGATTTTGGTGGCTTTATTGTGAAGCAAGGTTTGTGGAGCCCCAAGAAAGAATAAAATGAAGAACTTCTGTTCCCTCCATTCCTTCGTGCCTGATTGTGGCGCTGGTGAATGGGCAGCTGAGGGATCCAGCTCTCAGGCCCCATGCTCAAACCTGTCCTGTCCTCTTTGCAGTCTCTCAGTGCCAGAGCTGGGCAGCTCTGCAGGTCCCTCCTGCAGGTTCCTCTCTGCAGGTTCCTCTCTGCACGTTCCTTTCTTGGTGCTGCTTTGCTGACACTTGCAGCCTCCCATGGTCATGAAAGGGTTTTCCTCTCCTCTGGCAGTGGCTCTGTTGTCAGAAACAAAGCAAATCCTGGTCACCATTGAAGGAGCAGATACGCCCTGCGTTTCAACATCTGAAACCAAGCCCATCAATCTGAAACTGTTCCCCACTCCCAGTGCCAACAGCTCCATTAACAACTATGCTCCAGAAAGAAAGGAAATTGCTTTTCCCCTCACTGCCATGTCAGCCCACCATTTAGAAACTCCCCCGCATCTTCCCTTTCATGCTGGAGGTGGTGTGCTCATCTCTGTGACCTGCAAGCATCTGCTTCCCTGGTTTTCCGCTTCGTTGCGTCTCTGTTTAGACACTGCTATGCCCTGTCCCACATACTAATTACTGACTTTTTGCTTCTGAGGAGCTTGATTCATTCTGGCACATTTTCCCACGTGAAACTGGACCTAGAGCCTTGGAAAATATCTTAATGGACACCAGAGTAAGTCTGAGATTAACCCCAAACTGGCTGCTGTGTCTGAGCTAACAGGCACGCCTGTAGGAGCGCGAGTGTTGCAGCTCCCAGTGTGCAGAGCCTGGCCCCAGAGCAGTCCCAGCTGCAGGCGGTGCGATGGCAGCAAGGTAACGCTCTGCAAGAAAAAGCCCTTTGTTTTTTCCTGTCAGGGTCTCACTGTGCAGTAGCTGCTCTTTGGGTAGAAGGGTTTTGTCCCTAGGAGTCCTGAGTTCTGCCGGAGCATAAACCAAGGTTCAGGCTTGCAGCCCGGTGGTGCAGCAGCAGGAGTCCCCGTTGCAGGGTCTGGTCTGTGGTCTGTCTGCTCGTGGCAGTAAATCTGCCTGCCAGCCCTGGTTAGCCCAGAGACTGTACTTCAAAGGTTTGGCAGGAAGGGAGGATTTCCCTCCTCTCAGAATGAATATATTAATTTTGTATTTGTGAACTTGAGCACAGAGAAGCAATCCTTGCTCAGCTGCTCTGGTAGAGTGAAAGCAGAAGCTTTCATCTCGGTACTGAAGATAAGTAAGTACATTTGACCTGTATGTAATTTAAGACTTTTTCCTTACCAATGTGCCTCTCCCCAAATCCAAATACTGTGTGCTGTTAACACATGTTACATCCTGGCAGCTTCGAGCACAGACCCAAGGATGTGATGCTGCCTACACAGCCTTCCCCTCTGCAGCATGCTCGCATCTCAGCCTTCCTTGTAGATGCTGCTGTGATGAACCCAGGAAGCCACGATTCCTCTTCACGACCATCACCTTTTGACGGCTTGACCTCTTCGCTGCTACGCTGGAGTCATTTTATGATTTCAGCAGAATTTCACCATAATTTGTTCAGTTCCCAGTTTAGCCTGATGGGTGCTTAAGTACTTTTGGCATATGAGAGATTAAGATTAATTTATTTATACGCTTAATGAAACTATTGATGCTGGCTGTTTTTTTTTTTCCGGTTTCATAACATTTGACAAATAACAGGAATGAAAAATCTGGAGTGAAACTTGTAAGAACTTTCTCTTTCCTTATGTTCTGCTAGCAGACCTAGTTGGAACGTTTTTGATTCCAACCATCAAACATACTTTGAGAAATTTAAGTAACTTTCATAAGCTCTCCTGTGTCTTCAGTAAAAACTGAATTTGTGACTTCCTGCAAAATTATTTCCGGTATTTTGCTGGTAATAACATCTCTATTTGAAGCTCTAACCATGCATAATTACTAAGGACTGCCATCTTCACTGCACTCTGGTGTGGATCGTTACATTTTGCATGCCTCATTCTCACTGTTTCATTTCTGTTAGGTACAGTATTTTTCCTTGTGTCCTGTCCCAAAGTATTGTGTGTGTAGTCAGAGAGCCATTGTGCTTGGTCCCAGAAGTCTGCATTTTGATGATCTGTGAAGCTTTTTGTGTTGTATAAAATCCTTGATCTGTTCCAGGGGGTTGCTATGAATCATTCTTGTTAAATTTAAGGCTAGAAAAATGTGTCTCACCTCAACTGTATTGAAATTAGATTAAGGATCACAGGATTAGCTCTTCTGCATTTTTAGTGTTCTTATTGGTTCGGGCCCTGTGGGATTGAAGCATATAAATGAGGTTTCTGCCTGTGGAGCAGTCGGGCAGTGCTGGAGGCCGCATGCCAGGCTGGGCAGGACCGGCCGTTTCCATCGCAGTGGGCCCTGCCCTGTGCCTGGCTCAGCCCCATTGTGCGAGGAGGGGGGACCTCGCGGGGTGCCTGCCTCCCCTGACCCCCAGCTCCATGCTGGAGCCAAGTAGGCAGCGTACCTACAAGGCTCTTGGGCTCCTGGCCCTGTGGTGCAGAGGTGCCAATACTGTGGGCTTCAGTATTTGTTGAATGCGATCTGATGTCAATTTACATGGAAAATATTGCACTTCTGTTCTTAAGAAAAAAAATATTGGATTACCAGCAATTCCAGTGGGTGTCTGCCTGTATGTAATGGGGGACCCTGAAAATTTTAGATAAAGCAAGCGTTTGTGCATTTGATGCTTTGCTCAAGAGATCATGAATAATGAATGTAAAATATACCAAATACATGGTTAAAATTTCAAAACAAGTATAAGTAGTGCAAGTGAAAAATACAGCTCTTGTTTGGCTGCAGTACTGGGCTTTCAGGTTAATTTAGAGCTGGAAAATACTGTTATTTCATCAGGTGAAGAGATTAGTCTTTAAAAAAAGACTAATTTTTCATCTTCATTAAGAACACGGGAATGTAAAATTCTGCATAGCCTCCGCTGTCGTTGACTTCATTGAGATTGCGCACACAGAGCCCTAAGTCTGGGGTTTCTACGTGACATCCTTCCAGTTACTAAAAACTTGGACTTTTTCTTTCTAGGCCCTCCATCCGCTCCCCAGAACCTGATTTCCAATGTCAACGAGACATCGGTGAACTTGGAGTGGAGCACCCCGCAGAACAAGGGGGGGCGGGAGGACATCTCCTACAACGTGGTGTGCAAGCGCTGCGGTGCGGGTGACCCCGGCCGCTGCCGGTCCTGTGGCAGTGGCGTGCACTTCAGCCCCCAGCAGAATGGGCTGAAAACCACCAAGGTCTCCATCACTGACCTCCTGGCACACACCAACTACACCTTTGAGGTCTGGGCGGTGAATGGAGTGTCCAAGCACAACCCCAGCCAGGACCAAGCCGTGTCCGTCACTGTGACAACTAACCAAGCAGGTAGGAACCTAAATACAAATTTGATTCCTGTGTCTTTTGCCTGATTTTAGGAAGGCTGTTGTTTCCATTAAATTTAGCATGAGCAAATGAATGCAGGGTGCCCTAAGATGCATAACGGGGTCAAACCCTTATTTTCTGGATTATTTATATGGATAGTTTAAGTTCTAAAGAACTAGAAGAGCCGAGGAGGATTTGGCTGGCGTGGCTTGTTGCAGAGCTGCACCACGCTGCGAGGACACTGGGAGGCATTCTGCAGAAGCAGAACAGCACAGCTGCCATGGGCGCCCGGAGGGGACAGAGCCAGGGCCGCTCAGCAGCTCCGCGCTTCCTCGGGAGGCCCCGCACATGGGCACGATGTGCCCTTGGTGTTGGCAGGGGCACAGCACAGCCTGGGGAGCGCAGTACTGTGCTTCTGCCTCACCCCAAAAAGGCTGGGTGGGATTCAGAAAGAAGAATGAATCTGTGCTCACTTACCTTGGTGCTAGCTCTCCTCTCCCTGCAAAGGCAATTAAATTCTGTCCCATTGTTAAATAAATACCTCCTTAACCTGCTGCTAACAACATTTCAATTGATCAGACCTGGCATTACTTGAGAAATCCTATAGGAGCTTTCATCTTTATGCTGGCTGATTTGTGCATTTCACTCATCTGGAAAAGTGAAATGCTATTTCTGTTTTTACTTGATTATTTCAGATACCCGAAGCATTTCCAGTTTTTTCAGTTCCCTGTGCTTGACCTAGCAAAGGCTACACCAGAATGGGACTTAGTTCTGATCATCATTTACATGATTTTTTTTTTTTTTTTTTAATTATATGAAAACATTTCTTGTTTGCACATAGCTAGGGTTTCAAGCACAGGCTTCCCATTCAGTGTTTGATTTAATGCACAGAACTATATACATTTGAATATGACACTCTTCTATATGCAAATCAGATGTACAGACTGGCTACAAGACTGTCAAACCTGTTATCTAATTGCTCACAGCGCCGAGTGCCTTCAAGTCCCACAAACACTGCAGGCATTCAGCACCTTAGAGCGTAGCTTACGGGGTTATCATTTACCTGCAGAGTTATGGTGTACGGGACAATATCAATATTGTATGTTCTGAGAGTACTGGACTATAAATATATTGTGAATTCCATTTCCTAGCAGAAGAACATGAAAAATAGGTATGCATAAACAAAACTTGCAAATCCTAGCTTAGCCTGGTGTGCTTCAATATTAACAGTGAAAGCTATGTTTAATTTTGCAGTCACAATTGCAAGCAAAATTGTCAAGTCCACATTGAAGCTTCTGTGAAAATCTGGTCTATTTTTTTGTTCTTTACACATGCAGTTGACGGTACAATGATACAGTATCCCTTTTAAATTATAACTCAGAAACCCAGGCTATCGTTTTGCCTGATGAAAAGACGGAGTCATAGGAGAAAGCTCCGGGAGAATGCTGTCACTTGCTATATGCAACAAGACGGTTGGGAATGGCAGCAGGGACAGTGTTTTTGTGCTATGAATGCCTAGCAAAGAGTATTTCTGACTGATTTTGGCGTGTGTAAGGATTAGTGGGTGCATATATGCATAAATGAGTGGCATCCATCTACCGTGTGAAAATCCTCCCATCTTATGCTTTAATATGCAAACTGAAATCTGATTGAATATGCAAATAAGAATTGATTTTGTTTATTATCCCTGAGTAGCAGTTCTTCACACCAGGAAATTTGTATTTTTGCCAACATTTTCAATTATAAAACATGCCCAGTCTATCAAATGCTTCAGAGGGCTGGAGAAAACTGTACTGGTGCACATGAAAATTAACTCCAAGGTGCTGATTTTCTCCCGTTCTTCATACAACTTTGCGTATTCTGCTGCATAGAAGATCTAAATAGAAATGTATGGCCTAAACCTATAGATCTCAGCTAAGATAAATAGTCCTTACATATGCAAATAATCCCATTGATTTCAGTGAAACTACTTGCTTGTGTAAAGGTTTGTAAAGTTGGACCCTTGGGTTTTACAAGTACTGATCTGTTTAATCATTGTAAATGTGTGTCTGGGGTGCATTAAAATTCCAGTGCCACTCATTTTCTTTCACTATATTTCATTATAAAGAAATCATGTCATGAGAGAGCACTGCCATAGGCACATTTTTGATCTTACACTTTTCTCATACTAATGTAAAGCTGCTTTGGTTTCATTGCAGCAATTTCTTATTTAAGAAAGATGAGAGTCAAACTCCTCCTTTAAGAAAACTCTTTCCCTGTTTTGCTAATAAAAACACAGCTACCTACCAACAGTGAAAATCTGTAAAGTGCTCTTATCATTTTTACTAGCTATGCTTGTGTTTTCCAACTTTTGATAGAAAAAAGAAATGTTGTTGGCATGGTTCTTTAGTGATGTGAGCAGTGCTTTTGAGTCCTGTTCTGGGGAATTTGCTGTCATTGTTTGCTGGAGGTGCATCTTGGAGTTAAATTCCATAGGGATTACGAGTATGCAAGGGACTAGGAAATGCTTCATCTTCAGATCAGTGTCAAAGTGATCTCCCAAATATGCAACCATACGACCTGTAGAACGTACACAGAAATTTCAGAATACAGTTTTTAATGTGAGAATCAGGGTCCTATTGTTTGTACGTTGCTTGCATTGGTGCCAGCCCCGAAAGGAGATATGTGTTTGGGGGCAGACAGAAAACAATGAGAAATCAGTTGCTGGTGTATTCGGCACAAAACTGAAGAAATGTGTTGCAGTGACATAAAAAGTGCAGTTGAAAGGCACAGGTGTTTTTTTGTTTGCTTTTGCCATTTTACTCCTGGAGATAATGAAATGAGGCTGTTTACTTTCCATCTTTGTTTAGAAACTCTTTTCAGTTTCCAATACTGTAGAAAAATGTTTAAATGAAAATAAGCTTTTGCCATTCAAAGTAGGATCAAAAAGCATTTGAAAAAGTATTTTTCCTGCTTCCTTTGAAAAGGTCCTGAGTTTTATAGCATTTTTTCTATAAAAGAGAGAATCTGAATTTCAGGCTTTGAACCAAGTAAAAATTTCTGTCTCCTAGAGAAACACTTCAATGTTGTGACATTTTAAGAGTTTTGAATGCTGAATTCAGCTTGCTATTGTACATCTTTAGTGTAATAATTTTTTTTTTTGAGTTTTTTGAGATTGGAGCTGCCACTCTTTTCCCACATAAGATACTGATCTTGAGGGTCCCCACCAGCAGCGGTGACTTTTGTGCTCAAATGAAACCAGCACTTTGTCCGTCCTTTAAAAACGTGAAACGACTTGTGGAGGAGATGCAGACGGGCGGTTTCATGCAGTGCTGCTCAGAGGCTGATTTCAATGATGAGCCCTACCAGGCAGCTGACTGAACAGCTCAAAAATCTCCCGGCTCCTTTTTTTTTTTTTTTTCCACTGCGGATAATGCAGCGAAGCTGTTCAAAATTAAAAGTAAATCTCTCAATAAAGAGACCTTGTTTGCAGCAAGCGGGAAGCTTTTGTTTTTTTGAGGAGGGCTGAACGCTTTGTTTTATTGAAGCCTACAGCCTGGCTGCCCAGGTGCCAGCCTGACAGTCAGGCTGCGTGCGTGTCCCAGGGCACAGCACAGCAAGGACAGGGTTTGGGTCTGGGTACTAAAGGAGCTCGTGAGACAGGGGAGTGATGGTGGGGGAAACCTACAGCAGCTCTAAATGAGATTTCAAATCCAAACTCGTTCTGCTCCTTTTTTCTTCCCTTTTTTGTGTTTTGTGAGGGATGGGCTTCCTTCTTGCTCCTGTGCTTTCAGCAGTTAAATGCTTGATGTTTCTGAACAAGCAGGCTGCCTGGTGATTTGTTACCTTGTTAGGTACCCCGGGCTCAGTGTGTCCTTAAGTGGACCATCTCAGCTAGGTGGAGAAGGGTGTGCCAATTAGGGTGAAAAAAACAGTAGAAACAAATAAACTTACTCTTTCTCCCACTGCGTCAGGCTGGATATTTTCACTCTGCCTGTGCTGAGGATCAAGAACTGATCTTATGAATATCTCAGGCTCCCTGTCCCATTTTTTCTCTTTCTGTGCTTGCCTCCCCCCTGGTTCCTTTGTCTCCAGCCCCCACACCTGCCCATCTAGCTGTGTGTTGCCTGTCTCCACTCCATCTCGGCAGCAGAGCAGCATGCTGCTGTCCTTCCCCCGCCTTGGTGTGCTCCCCAGTCCGTCACTGCCGCTGGGAGCCCAGCCCCATTCCCAGGCAGGAGCCAGAGTGGGTCAGGGTGCCACCAGCAGCACTGCCAACAGCGTGGACCGAGGATTCTTCTGGGACGGGCTGCAGCTGTGAGGGGCAGACTGCGGTGAACCCGAAATACCGATGTTCAGTGCAGGGGAGGAAAATGTCAACTGCTGCTCCCTTGGCCTTGAGGTCAGATTGTTTGTTTGTGTTCTTAATTCCATTAGCAAAAAGCAAAAAATCCAAAAGATCCCTCGAGGCTGATTGTGTTTTAAGTTATAAACGAGGGGGGAAGAAGCAGGAGCTGCTTGCTTTCAAGTGACTAGCAGGTTCCTCTGGACTTCTTGGTAGGGGAATCTATTCCCATTTTGCATTTCAGTGGGTCTTTGAAAGCCCACATTTGCTTTCAAATGTTGATTAGCATTCCTCACCAGCACGGGAAAATGCGTATAGGGTGTTACATTCTGCCAGTGTGGCTTAGCCCATGCAGAACTGAATCTGCAGTCAGTAAAAATTCATGGGCATGCATTGCCCTTGGTCAGTGCACACTGCATATATCGACAAAGTAATAGTTGCTCTGGCAGATCAAAAGCAAAACGCGCCAAAGCCAGTAAACCTAAGGCTTTCAGTATTTTCCTTTTAATATGCTCCTTTCCTGGATATTTATAACTTATCTATAAAGAATTGCTCTATAACAAAACATCAAAAGACATTGTTAATTAGATTTCAATTGCGGGATTTTCTTTATGTGACTGCATGAATACCCTTAAACTACTACTAGCAAATAAAATTAACAGATGCTCTGAAGACCGGCATCGCCCTTCCCAGGGCCCGTGGAGGCTTCGGGAGACTCCTGGGGTGGGTGGGCTGCCTGGCTTCTGGGGCCAAGGGGTACTGTGGGGCTGGGGGGTGCCGTGGGGCTGTGGTAGTGCAGTGGGGCCAGAGGTGCTGTGGGGCAGGACTGGGCGGAACCACCAGCCTGGAGCTGTGCAGGGGGTTGCTGCATCAGCGGCTGTCCTGGTGCAGGGCACAGGGGTGTTTAGCTGTAGGTTTCCCAGACATCCAGGAGCTGATTTGATTTTTTCGAAGTGCTCACTCCCAGCATGGTCCCACCCTTTCCACTTACTGCTTCCCCGCGGCCAGAGGATACAAACAGCCAGTTCCAGGGGTTCTCTGTAGGCACAGGCCGGCAGGAAACTCGTGCTGGTACCTGGGTGTGTGCGAACGCTTGCAGCGCTCTGGCCTCCTCCATTCCCCAAAAGCCTGATTTAAAGCCTGGTTGTGTGCCAGATGTCCGGAGCACGGATGTGTTTGATACTTCTGGCTGCTGTGTTTTTCTTATGCAAAATGCCAGGCTAATGGGAAAGGGGAGTTGCACAGGGGTGTTTTTATGTCGCTTTAAAGGTGTTTGTACTAAGGGTGATGGATCAGCAGCGTCCTTGTTCCTCAAGGAGCTGTGTCAGGCGTGAATTCAATAGGGAAAGAGCTTCAAAACTGGTAGGAAGGGGTGATACATGAGCGTGACACTCCGAGTGATTTGTTGCAGCATCTTGCAGAATTCCAGGCTAATTGTATGCAACTTTCTCATTTTGAATCTAAACCAGTGTGGTTTCTAAGGCTTTGCACTTATCTGCTAGACATAATTAGCAGCCCCTCCCCTCGTTTTTGAAGCAGAAGGGCTGAGGCAAGTTGTCAGCTGCTGTAGAGTTCCACCTGCCTCGTCCGTCCTTGCCTGGCTTCTGCGGGAAATTTGGCTCCTGCTGTGGAGATTTACATCAGAGGGAGTTACCGCAAGGACTTCTAAACAAATAAGAATAATGTATTTTGGGAAACCACAGACCTTTCAAATAGAAACGTGGTGGGAGATCCACAAAGATAAGTGATCTCAGCACAAGAAGTTTGGGAATTGTATGGAAGCAGTCAGGAATGCTTTTGACTTGGCAAGTTTCAGTGTTCAGCATGAGATTTCTTAGGGTCCCAGGGATGTCAAGTGTTACCATTTCAGATTTTTCCCCCTGCACATTTAATTATGTGTATAAGATGATGTTTCTGAGTAAGGAGCTTCTCCAGGCTGGCAGATGCAAGTGGGAGTTCCACATCAACAACTCTGTGTTCTTGCACAGGCTTTAACTGATGGCTTGTAATACATATGTGGTTGTAAGTATACGTGCTACAGTCCTCAAAACAAAACTGGGAAAACTATTGTTGGGAGGGATTAAATTATTATTTTAAGGTAACTGCAGCTTTCCACAAAGAAGTAATAATTAAAATAACAACTGCCTGCTTGCTGGCAAAGCCGTCTGCACCACCCATTTCCATGAATTTGTATTCAAGGTGGGGGATACAAGTCTTGGTCGGAAGGAAAAAAAAAGAAAAAGTGCTTTCTAAAGATCCTTAGTAAATAACCAGCTTCAGGATTCAGTGAGCAGCTCAGACAAGTTGCGTGTCAGGTAGTGCCAAGAAGTAATTGCAGCATTTAAATAAAGGTTTGGTCACATTTTTAAAGGATCTCATGTTTGCTGTGGAAAATGGGGGTTGCTACGTATCCACCTCAGGAAAAAGATGTTTCATTTCAGGACTGGTTAGCCTCAACCATATTTGTAATTATGTAAATTCACTTTCAAAAGGCACAGAGTCTGATCAAATTCTGGTCTCAGTTATGGAGGTACAGAGGAATAGTTGCTGAACTGACGGAGCTCAAGGTGCACTCCCGGAGCTCTCCTTGGCTCTGGACTGTGTAACTGCTCGCGTCCTTCCACCAGCAGCGTACTGACGTTGTGCACACTCCAGGTTTGCCATCCAGTCTGAGCGCTTCCCTTATGCAATTTGCAGGGAAATATTTTGACATGGAAGGAGACTTCCCCGAAGAGTATTTGTGGCTACCAAATGTTTCACTGGGCTTCTAAATTTTTAAATTGTTTTTGCAGCTGACTAAATCAATGGGAAAACAGTCAGAAAGACAGCAGAGTCCAGCCTGTAGTTGAGCAACAAGCAAAGGCTTCGGAGAACTTTATCAAAGCTTCCATTAACCCCCTGCTGATGTCCTCAAACAGGATTTTTTTGAGAGACTGGAAATACAAAAGCTGGGCTTCACAACTGCCCCTGTGTGTCCATTCAAAGGCTTTAAATCCACACAGTTACTAATTAAAATGCCACACAGAGCAGCACAAATAAACATAGCCAGTGCCCCAGTCGCAGGGTTTGTGCCCTGGCTCAGAGTTGGAAGGGCAGGGCGCTGAGCTGACCTGGCAGGGGTGGGGAGAGCAGCCCCGTTTGGTTCTTGTGTTCTGTCCTTGCATGAGGAGCTGCAAAAAGTGTTCAAGCCTATCCATATGCATGGAATGCTATTCCCAGAATGCCATCCCAAGGCAGCCTGTTATTTTTTATTTATTTTTTGCATAGCGTTGCGTTGAGCCATGAGGACTAAATAGAGCTGTGGCATGTCTGCTGGATCTCTATAATCATGTTTGCCAGGTTCTGGAGGACATCAAAATGCAGAGCACACGAGTGAATACTGCTCCTTTCATTGAGAAATGTCACTTCAGATTTAGCCCCACGTGTGAACTGGCGTGCAGGGAGCACTTTATTATTATGGCAAGGCTCCAGTGGGCTTCCCCTCCCAAACAAAGCAGGCAAATGCGCAGCCTCTATCTGCAGCTACTTGAAGGATTTCATGGCGTCGTCTTAGATTAACGTAATCTGCCTTCATTACTAAATTCGGGAACCAGCATCCCAGAATGAGCAGTGCACTTGGAAGACAGGTTCAGGGTCTATGAGAGCTGTGATTTGTAAACTGATGGTAACAAAAATTATATGGTTTTAGTTTAGTTTTGGTATAGTCTAGAGGGGTGTAAGAAGCTACAGCATCTGCATTATATCCCCTAGGTCATTTGCATTTTAAACTGTCCCTTATGGAAAAGTCCTGCTGAACTTAAAAGGAAATTAGAACTTTTGTCTCAGCTCACTGACCTCTTCCTTTAGAATTTATTAGGATTTTTATCCCTGCTATTGAATTCTATTACCTAGCCTTAAAAAGAAAATTGACTGATTCTGATTTTTTATTAAATACTTTTACAGTTCAATAAAATCTCTTTGGTTTTGTCTACATTAAAATCCATTGAAAGTATCCATGGATTATTGCAGAGAGAAAAACCCTTAAATTGTAGCGGGCTTTGGATATAAATGGCTTTATTTCTGAAGACTAAAAGGAAAGCACTGAAGTTTTTGATTAGCTTTTTATTATTTTTAATTTTCTATGTACCATAAATGGTCTCATCAATAAATAATAGAATGAGACAGTTCGGGCTAAGCAGAATAGGAGGGAGTAGTGGGGCTGGAAAAGATACCTTCTATATGAGTTGAGTTCTGTATGTTATCCATTTATTTTAGCAAACAAATAAAGGCATGATCTCAAGACAGCCCATTCCAACAGCTCCCTGGGAAGGCTGCACTTGTCTAGATAACATAGTGTGTTCTTTAAATCTGTCCTCTGAATCAGCCTCGATTTATCTTTCTTAGCATACGAGAGAATGCAGATGGAATGGCTGCATCCTTCCCTCTCATTTGTCAAGATACTCTGCGTGCACATCAATAAGGCAGCGAGCGAGCGGGACATGCAGCGGCCGAGAGCTCCGTCCTGCGGTCTGCAGCCTCATGGGCGCTCTGGGTCGAGCTGCCGGTGCTGGCAGTCAAGGCTGCGATTATGCAAGTGCTGGAGGAGCTGTTTGAAAAGAGTGGACTGGGCGCAGAGGGAGGCTTCTTTAGCACTGCTTGGAAATGTGCAATTTGTCTTTAAGCAGAGAGTATTTTGTGCACTGGCAGGCTGCAGCACAGGAGTGTCCTAGCTTATCTTGAGTCAGAATGATCCTTAAATAGAGGTTACCAGCTTCATCTGGATCAAACAAGAAGATAATCAAATTTGTGGACCTGTTGATGATAAAAGCGAGCTAAAAAGCATGAACCTTAAAAGGGAGGAGAGATGTAAAGCTGAAGAGTGCTTTGCATGCTGTCAGAATAAGAAATGACTTTCAAACTGAAGGTTTTGAAGGAAGGTTGCATTTTTCATTGCAATCCCCATCGGCCACAGCCTGTAAGTACCCCAGAGAGCTGCTGCAGGAGCACCCAGGGCTCCTTTTGCTGGGAAGCAGGGCCTCCTGGGGTCCCCCTGCTGTGCTGTGCATTTAGCACTGGGAAAAGGGGGTCCGGGTTGGGAATACAGGGCCGTCTGTGCGATTGCTGAGCTGGTCTGGGATTACTGTCTTCACAGGCTTTGGTTTGCCCAGCATTGCAGCTCAGTACTCCTCTAGGAAATACACAGGGCAGATTGCTTTGTACAGCCGCAATCTTCATAACCTCATGAGGCTGATTTATTTATTTATTTTTATTTTTTCCAGAATTGAAATTGTTCAGGTTTTGTAATGGCACTTGCATTGCACAGGAAGTTTTACCAACTGTCCTTCTGTCCATTTTCCACTGAGGCAGCCACTTTTAATATTTAATTGCGTACTCCATTTGGGGTTTCTCTAACTGACACGCTTTCTAAGTGAATAATGCACTAGTTTTCAGTATCCGGCATAAAACCAGACTAATGAAAGCTCTATGTAAGTTTAATTGTGTGCCACCTATGATGTAATCAGTTACTGACATCATGAGCTAAGATTTTAATTTCAAGGTTTGTGTGCTTCAAGAAGCTTAAGGCTCTTCCCCAGTTAGTTCCTCATCACAAACTTTAGGTAGCTTTGCATTTCCAGCAGCACTTTGTGCAGAATATAGTTCTCTCTCTCATCAGCTCTATTTATGGCTTTTAATTTCCTGGAGAAGTCTGCATGTTGCAGATGAAGGAAAATGGGCTTAGTTCAGCTCTGGTGAGAAGAGCTGTGAATGTGAAGGCCCAGCAGAACTTGGTGTGCCACTCTAATTCTCTGTGACTTTTCCAAAAGTTACCTTTTTTCTGTTACTTTTTTTTTTCTTTTCCACCCACTCTGTTTATTCTGTTACTTTTTTCTACTCAAGATGAAGATGCCTGTTGGGGTAGTATGGCAGGGTGTGCTGTTGTCTCCTAGAACTGTGGGTCCCGAAGTGCTGTGGGAGCAGTGTCCTCCACAAAGTGCCACTCATGTGAGCCCAGAAAACCTGAACCTTCATTCAGTCTTCGAAGTCTCTCAGTAGCCCAGAGGCAGCGATCGTATCACGTTGAGTCTATGTAGCTGTCCTTACCAGAGTTCCTCTGCATGCTCTGAATATCAACTCTAATTAAAATTTATAGGTTGTCCGGATGAAATAGAAATACCTAAATGCAAGCCTTCTGCACCAACTTCTTCTGTGTGATGGACCTTAAAGTGAATAAAAATTAAGTTCCATAACTTTGGTGACTTCAAAGCAACCTATTACACTCAGGTGTTAACATGGGGATTGTGTATTTTATTGTCAGATGAGCCCTGAGTTTTGGGGTGCCACAGGCTGGGGAGGGCACATTTGATGAAACCCAGCCTGCAGTTGCAGTTGAAGTCCATCACTTGGTTTTATCACAGTGGAAGCAAAGTGTTTATGCTTTTATCTCTTCTTCCTCCAAGATTCTTGGCATTTCTGATGTTGGGTGATTGATCTGACAAACCCAAATGGCAAAGTCTAACTCTGCTGTTACTGAAGCACTTCAGAAGCCAGGATGAGACAACGTGGCCAAATCTATTTATTAAAATAGCAAATGCTGCTTTGGGAAAATGAGTCATAACATTTATTTATTTATTTTTGTGTAGAAGATACTGAAGGAAGTATTTCCAAAGCATGTAAGTGAGTAGGGCGGAGGCTTTTATTTGTCTGGATTTCAAAGAAGCTATTAAGCACTTCTTTTTTCAAAATCTAACATTCTTGATGCTGAGAGTGAGTGACAGAGGATGTTATTTAACACACGCGTGCCATCTAGACATCTGTATTTCAAGGAAATAAAAGTAACTGTGTGAGAAGGAAGAAGAACAGCATTCAGATGTGTTGCCTTGGGTACTGAATCCCGCCTTTGCCCTGTAGCGGCTCAAGCCTGATGTCCAGGTAACGGCGTGCTCAGGTGGCTTGGCGTGAGTGTGCAAAAGGGACAGAGAGCAGAAGCGAGTTGTTCTGCTGGTGGGTAGAGGCATGGAGCATCAGGTGAGAGCTGTGCTTGGCAAGGTGAGAGGAGGGGTTGCCCCTTTGGGATACTGATAGAGCAGAGTCAGTATGTTCAGTATTGTTTCACATACATTGTTATGACTGGCTGCAGGGCAGGAGGTTTGCAGGCACAGAAGCAGAAAGTTATTGAATGGGTCCTGCAGAATTTAAGAACAGCTTTACCCCTGGTCTGCTAGCTCTTGAAGTATATGCAGGCATGTCCCAGCTCCTCTGTGGGCTGAAGGATGGGAGAATGGGGAGGAGCAGCTGGATGGTTGCTTGACTTGAGGAAGGGCTTAGGGAACAGGGCATGACTGTCATTTGGGGGCATTTTGTGCATCTTTGAGGGTAGCTTTGATTCCCTTGTGGGAGGAACTGAAGAGGGAGTTTGGTTTGGCCAGGCAGCTCAGCAGGTCCCCATCCCGCGCAGCAGCGTAGGGGTGAGGACAGGCTGCACTGGGGAGGGGTTCGCTCAAATCTCCTCCCGTGGCTGCTGTGCTTCCCAGGAGGAGCAGCAGCGTGGTGTGGGTGAGGTGGAGCTGCCCTAGGGCTGGTGAGTGATCAGGTTGCTCCAGACCATGTATTTTGAGAGGCTGAAGAATGCCCTGCTTCCAACATCACGATCTGTTTTAATGACTAGAGGTCATGGGCTCCAGTTTCTTGTTCTGGTTCCCTCAGAGCTGTGTTGTGTCCCAGCAACAGGGCTTTCTGCAGTTGCAGAGTGATTACACCGTGTGCTTCTCCAAAGCTTTCAGCCCAAACCAGGGTCGCAGGACCCTGCCTCCAAGTGTGACTGGTTCGGGCTTTGAGAGTTCCAGCAGTCTCTGGCCAGGCTCTCTGCTGCTCACAATCCAGTATAAAGGAGCAGAGCATCCCTGTTAACTTCTCTAGGCTACAGAATTTATTTTTGTTTATCCTGGGTCAGCTTCTAACCTCAGCTGGAGGGAAGAGTAACTGCAGCATGACCTGCTTTGTGACCAGCGGCTCTAAACCTGCTCAGGTCAGAGAGCTGCTGACTAATTCCAAATCTTAACAAATTGCTTATAGCAGTAGAATTTCTTAGAGCAATTTACAGCACTATGTACATTCACTCTTCTTGTGTTAATCATTATATTTTAAGCATTTAGAAATGTTAGGTTGCTGATTTTTAGGTGGTTGTAATGGTCAGACAGATTTTTGTAAATTGCCTTCCACTGAAAGCCTTGTTTTCCTGTTTGTTTTAAACTGGCACTCATACATACAGGAAATACACACACAGGATTCTGCCATGTTTCTGTTGGCAACTATTAAGTTATCCTTGTCAGAACATGCCAACAGGATTTCTTAGCAAGCTAGCAGAAAGAAAACAAGCAGCTCTCAGACTAAACAGACCCCATGCTTGAGCTGTAATACCGATCTCTTGCTAAATGTTATGCAGATTCTGTAGTCTTCTGGTTGAAAGCAATCTTTGGGATTGTGGGTTGCAGATTCAAATCTCTGGAGTTACTCCAGGTCTGCATTGCATTAACTGACATGATGATTTGGCCTTCACAATTGGAGGGCCAGCACCTGAAAACGGTGTATTGAGTGCCAAGAGCTGGTCCCCAGTAGCCAGAGTGAGCCATCCCCTGGGTGTGCAAAATCCTCATCACCCTCATCTCATTGCAGTTCCTGACACCATCCGTAGGGATCTGTGGTCAGCCCTCAGCCCCTATAATGGGTTTGATTTAAATGAGAGCAGCTCAAACTGACACGTACAGCCCAGAAAATAGCCAGGCTTTTTATGCGTCCTCAGCAGTTGCTGCGTGTCTCCGAGAATTGAAGCTGGAGTAGGATGGTAAATATACAGCACTCTAATAATCCTCAACTACTACTATTTGTTGCTTCTAACAGCCTGGGCTTTTCTGCAGGCTTTTGATTTGATGCAAGTCAGAGCCAGCTTTTGTGGTTTGGCAAGATGTGCAGTGCAGGTTCTTTTGGGAGAGGCAAGAAATGAAAACTTTAAAACAGAGGAAATGTTTAAAACATAATAATACAGTGTTAGCAGTCTTTAAAATCTCATTTTCTAGCCCCTTCCTTTACAAACACATCATTATAAACATAACTGATGTCGGCTAGTCCTTAGATTTAAGAGCTTGTCTCTTGTTTTTCTTAGAGCTCACAGGCTCTGGATTGTGGAGCCTGAATGAAAGGAAAGACGACATGTGCCATTCATTTTGGGATGAAGATGTCATAGGAGAGTGCTCTGTGGCTGAGCTGGTTGTTTCCTGAGGAGCATCCTGTCTAGTACCAAGGAAGGAAAGTTTGGTTGCAGGAGTGTTCTGGCTGATTAGAGGGACTGAGGAAAGAGGCCAAGCTCAGCTGTCGCACTGCTTTGCGTTCTGTCAGCCAGGGCTTTCAGATGTGGGTGAATAACCTTGGGCATTTTTCTGCAGTGGTGCAGACTTCAAGTCTGTGCTTTAAGTGCTAGGGCTTGGAAAGGCTGGCCTGGCTCCTGGCCTGTCCCCGTCTCCAGGCTGGGAGCGGTTCCTCGCCGGTCGTCATTCCTCAGGGAGGGAGAGGCAGGCGCTGGGAAGACAGAGGGCTAGGGAATGTCTTGGTAGGCTTCCAGTGGCTTGGTTGAGCAATCAGCCTTCTGGGTCCTTGTCCAAGTCTATCCTGACCCAGTTCTCACTAGTACAAATGCTTGCTCCACATAATGAAAAAAAAAATCACAATACGTACATGGTGAATTTTTAAAGTGCACATCCAGCCTGTAGTGCTGGCCCCAGGAGAGATGTGTAGCTGTCATCCTGGCAGTGAGGAGCGGGGAGCGCAGGGTTCCAGCGCAATTCTTCAGTCGTGCGTAGACATCTAAACTCAATGTGCGCAAATAGATTCACAGGCGTGAAAACCTTTCATGTGCTCATCCTTACGTGCATGTATGGGTTACACATATGCTGCACATATGCTTGGAAATTTGGTCAGGTAAAATGCTTTTCTCTTTGTTTGCAGAGTGGGTTTCTGGGAGCGTTTGGAGCACAGGGGTGGTGGTGCTCCAAAGCGGGCTCCTGGGGCTGCCTGGGCAGGGGAGGGGGGTGAGCAGCCCGGGGGCTGGTGGAAGCAGGACTGAGCACCAGCGTCCGAGGA
Source organism: Alectura lathami (assembly GCA_013399715.1). Taxonomy (NCBI): domain Eukaryota; kingdom Metazoa; phylum Chordata; class Aves; order Galliformes; family Megapodiidae; genus Alectura; species Alectura lathami. Next base: position 500,366 of record VXAV01002093.1, on the reverse strand, counting down.
AAGAGCACAGCTGCTTTCCTTGTAATTTAGTCTGGTGCATGTAGCTAGAAGGGGCTGGGTGCTTCTGCCTTCACCTGATTTGAAGTCGTTGCGGTGGTTAGGAGAGCAGGTTGCTCTCTTACACAAATAAAATGATCAGAATCTGGCCTGGGGAACGTTGCTTGTAGAAATGATTAAAAGCATATTTGATTCTCTGTGTTGTATATCCTTTTCCTGCTGTGACGTTATTTGATAATACAATTTACAATTTACAAAGTGCTATGCAAAAAAACCACAATATTACAAGGTAAATATTTAAAGAGAAAACCTGAAATGTGCTGGGTTTCCTTAAATGTGTTTTGTTCTAATTAATAGAAAATCTTTTATTTTCTTGTTTTGATTTCTAAGAGGACTTTTCTTCAGTGTTAGATTCTTAGAATTTTTTTTTTTTTTAAGTAATTAATAATGGAGCAGGCTTTTAGTATCTACCCTGGAAGGTAAAAACCCTTAATCACAGTAACATCATTAGTGCTTTCAAGCATTTAATTTTGATGCTTGACAAAGTGCATAGCCATTGATAAGAACAAATAAGTGTTGTTGTGTGCAATTGAGGGAAAAAAGAAAAGCATGAAAACCCCTAAGCTTCAAGTAATTAAATTTAAATATGTTATTTGAATTTAGCTGAGATAATGTACAAACTGTGGGTATATTTTTCAATCAGTGAAAGACCCCTTGAGTAAACACGATCCATTTAAATTCAAATCATGGGGAGTGGAAAGTAAACCCTGCTGTGGTTAAGAAGGCATCATCACTACAAGACTGGGCATTGTGTATCTCTGATATCCGAGCACTCATGTTCTGTATAGTTTCATAAAGGGCTGTTTTCACTCATGGGTGCCTACATGCCAGAGACTTTATTGCATCTATTTATTTCTTGTTTTTTTTTGCTTCCTCCCCCCTCCCCCCTTAATATGAACCAGTAATGAAAAACTGACACTCTGCCTTTGCCATCCTTTAAAGTGCCTCAAAAACTGTTATAATTCAGCACTTATTAGCCTTGGGATATGGCTTTATGGCATTTGGGTGAAGTTTTTGTAGTACAGCTGTGCTCTTTTCTCTCTGTAGGCCACAAGCTCAGAACTGCAGTAATAAAACTACTAGTAGGTGTTTAATGGCAGGTTATTGAGGAAGTAGATAAAAGAAAATTGCAACGTTCGCATCAGTAGGGAATGGAGCTTTTTGAGGGAGAGGAGCTGCTGAGCTTTGAACTCAGAAAGTTACACTTGGTGCTTTTGTTCAGGGGAACCCCTTTGGAACACCAGGACGCCTTGTTGGTCTTTCCTGGGAAATGGCTGCCCTAGTGGGACTGCAGCTCGGTGCGTGCTGCTTGTGCACGTGGAGTGGAACAGCATGCTGTTCTCAGCAGTGCTGGTTTAGAAACAAATTTTTGCTAAGTATTGCTTTCCAAATACCAGGGTGTAGGGAAGAGGAAAGCGCACAAGGTCTTTCACTCTCTCCGGAAAGTGTTATGGGATCTTATTGTGAAGGTCTTAGTTGTGTGCACCATTCTTTTGGGTCAAGCTGTCCACGGTGTGTTTTATGTAGGAGTATGTGTCTATAACGAACAGTTAGCCCACGCACATATCAGAGTAGATCCTGCCTTTTATTCTGCTTGTGATTAAAGAATCATTTTACAATCTGTTACATGTGAGCATGTGCAAAATATTTACTTTATTTGTTCACATCATCCCTAAGAGGCAATTTAAAGGCAAAAGGCAGAAGAACAAATAAAGTAAATATTTTGCACAAGCTCACCCAGAAGGCTGTTCCTGCTGCCTGATTGCCATGATGAGCTGGCATGGTGAGGTCCTCTTTGACCAGCACAATACCGAGGCCTTTTGGTTACAGAGATCGAGGAGACCCAGAGCCGATGTTCTCCCAGAAGCCCAGTCTTCCAGCAGTGACTTCCACTGGCCACCTGGTGGATCATGGAAAACAAACAAATAAACATGATTTGCAGGGCTATTTGGAGAAATTAGAACTGGAAAAGGAGGATTTTACCCATGCGCTGAGATAACTGTAGTACTCCTTGTGGTTACTCAGCCCAGTTTCTCAAGGTCCATGAGGTGCAGATAATCATCCTGTAGCATAGGCCAGAATAGGTCTGTGCTACAGAGCGGCTAAAGAGCTCCTGGACAACCTCTTCTCATTTAGTATTTTGTCCTTCAACACTCTGAGGATTTCTGTAGGGTGTAGCGAGTCAGGATATACAGCCAAAACAAAAACTGAGAAGCAAATTGGTCATCTGCACGTTACGAGGCAGGAAGGTAGATTTAAAGTAGGATAGAGTCACATGGTGACTAATATTTGACAGGTGCAAAGGACAGGAAGGGCTGTTCTTACAATTCTAAGAAGGAGAATTAAGAAAGGAATTGATGTACCAGTCCTTTCCTGTCCTGGGGGCCAGGAACATGTTGTTTATTCCAGGATGGAGTAGTGTCTAAGATCAGCTATCCATTTTTGAGAGATACGGGGAAGGACATTTGAAACTGTATAAAACTGATCATCTTCCACCAGGAGTGAAGTTAATATGTATTCTTCTGCAGTAAACAGCCATTTTACAACAGAGAAGAAATGCATTTTCGTAAGGCATTTACCAGCCCAATATTGAAGGACTCAGTAAATTCCAATCTAAAAGCCTCTAGAAATGAAGCAGGAAACTGAGAAGGTTAAAAAGAGGATGAAGGAAGGAAAATGAACTTTCTTTCTGCAATTTTTGAGATCAGACCAGCATAAGTGAAAGATTCTCAGTAAAAAGAATTGTCTGCCTGCCCTGCATGAAGCATGGTATAACTAAGCAGATTTCTCTCTGGTTGGTTCATCAGTAATGTTGTGTGTGGTTAACAAATCTGATTTCTAATTTATTAGCTAGGTGGCATTCTTACTGCAAAGGGGAAAAAAGTGTCCTATTCTCTGCCGAGGAGCTGTGAGGTTGTTAAGCAGGTTCACAGGCATGCCACAGATACAGCTTGATGGAGCATACCTGGATCCTCCCTGTTGGCTGTGTTTATAGTCTCCTCTGTCAGCCAGTATTTGCCTTTGCATTTGAGAGACAGACAAGGAAAAAGAGAGAAAGGTTCTGGAGGCATTTCTAACAGAGATGCCAAACTGTCAAATAGTAAATCAGGAAGCAGCTCCCTGATGGTTTCACATCAAGAGGAGACACCCTTTTGTGACTTTGTGGCGTCTGATGGTTATTTTCACTTCCATCAGAACTGTCTGATATGGTCAAGTAGGTTTGAGGCTTTCAGCATTCAATTTTCCTTTCATTTATTGTGACTGTTTTATTTATTTGTCTTTCTAGGTAGTTTTCAAGGATATGTGTTTCAAGGATAATTTTTTCTCTCTTTAACACTTTCTTGTGTTGTCATACTTGAAGTTAAGGGTAGAAAAAGAAACAAAAAGAAAGGGGAAGATGCAAAAAAAGAGCAAAGTGTCTACAGCTTCAGGCGACAAAAGAAGAAATATATTCAATTTAGGAAGACCTCTAATCTCTGGTTATACAGGACAGCTTTGTTAGATAAGATTAAAAATTTCATGAATGTCCTTTTTTTATCCCTGGAGACTTCGCCATTTATACCAGCTATTGTCAGCATCAAAAGAGCTTGATAACAGCTGGCCAGAGACGTGACCACACAGCAACACAACAGCGAGAGAGGGGCAGCCGCGTTCATAAATCTTCAGAAAGCCCGTTCCCCCAGCACAGCCGTGAGCCTGCTACTATCACGGTCAAAGGGAGAATGCATTGTCCTCCCGCCAGTCAAAACCCTGAACTTCAGCATTAGCAGGGGCTCTATTGAAAGTGTAGGGCGCACAATGAGATGTTTTCCATTATCTTCTTCGTTGCAGCCCTTATTTCTGCACTCAGATACGTTTAAAAGATCTTTGAGTATAGCTCGTTGCTAGGTAGTGTTTTTCCAAAAGTCACGCAGCCCTTTCCCTTGGCAGTGCCATCCTGCTTTTTGTATTCATTAAGTCTGTAATCACATGGGGCAGGGGCAGGTTATGCCAGTTTGGTGCATGGGGGACATATCTCGGCTGTCTCCTGGCTGTGAAGGAGCGATCAAAGCTGGAATCTGGCCCTTGGGCGCTGAGCTTCCTTGCCCTGCAGGCAGTGTGCACAGACACAGGCATAAGTAGTGCAAGTTAGGAAGCACAAATTGGCTCAGACTCTTTGAAATACAAGTTTCCTGGTTTTCACGAGAGGGTTCGAATTCATATGTATTCAGCTTTATTCTGATCTTACTTAATTCAGTGGCAAAATTTTCTCAGCTTTAGAGAAAACCAGATTGGTCCTTCAGGAATTTCATAGTTCCTGTAGAGCGAATGGCTAATGAAGCAACACCAGTTAATTTTAGGAGATGGAAGAAGAGAATCATGATGGACCAAAACATAAAGACAAGTCTATGCATTGTGCCTAACAAAGGTTAGAAAAGTAAGGCAGAATCTTTTAGTATCTTAGCCTGTGGTAGAGGTGTGTACCTAGGCGTCATGAACCTTATGCTGTTTAGGCAGCTGTGGTGTACTCCAAAGCCTACCTGTCTAGTATGGCTCAGAATCCAAGAATAAGATGTATTAGAAAGAAATTAAATGCAACTTTGTTAGAGAAAATAGGAGAAATACTTAATGCTTCTAATTCCCGCACAAGAAAAACAGTTTCTGAAAGTGCTATGATTTAAAAAAATATGCCTAACTAAAACGAAATTATTGTTTATATATTTTTTTTCTTGGCAGCTCCATCCCCAATTGCATTGATCCAGGCTAAAGAGATAACAAGGCACAGCGTTGCCTTGGCCTGGCTGGAACCTGACAGGCCAAATGGAGTCATCCTGGAGTACGAAGTCAAATACTATGAAAAGGTACTGTTCAAAAATAGACAAGCAAGGATTCTTGTTTGGATTTGGCAAGAACTTTTTACTTCATTCCATTTCAGTTTATTTCCAGATAGAATTCCATCATTTGAAACCAAATAGATTCAGTTTAGTAACATCCAATTAAAGATTTCATGCACTTGAATGGTTGCTTGACATAATAAGACTCATAGGCTGTTCCAGCTGTATGGTATGAGTTTATTTTGTTGTTTTTTCTTACCTAGGAACCGAGCTTTTGTAGCAAGCGTGTTTATAATAAGAATCAATAATGTTAGGCAGAAGTGAGACATTAGCTTTACATCACAGACAGAAGTAGAATAATGAAGTATATAACACAGTAATAATAATAAGATCTGTTTGCCAATAGCTTCTGCTTAGAGTGATGGTGTGGGCTGATGACTTTTAATAGAGAATAAGAAAAGAAAATTACATTCTTCATACTTTCCAAGTTAGAGGGAGATGTTATTCCTACAAATAACTTCTCAACTATGGAACTATGCAAAAAGCTATTTTCTTTGAAAGGTCCTCTGCAAAAATGAACAATTACATGCTCTTGCTCGTACGCTCTCTCTCTCACACATGCATACTTTTTAATATATTTTTTTTAATAAAGATAATCACTTATTTGCTTCCCTAACACATACAGAAAAAGGCAACTGATTTTCAGGGAAGCTAGATTAATGCATTTTCTGATGGATTTTCCAGCCAAAAATAGAACAATTTTAAAGATTGGACTTTCTGGAAGACATTTTCTGAGCCTTTTCTTTTTTGAATTATATTACCAGATTTTTTATATGGCTTCTGGCTGGTAGGAAGAAAAAGAGTGTGCCAGCGTGTATGAGTAAAATGTTTGTTCATCAGGAGAATCATATTTGCAGGCTTGGCTATTTTCCAGAGGATTACATTGTGTGATTTTCTTAAGTAATCAGTGATATATGAGCATCACACCTACCATCTTAGCACCCTTTTTTGGCTTGCTCAGAGCTGCATGCAGCACTCAGTGCTAGGGGTATTGAGCAAGGTGGGGACGGCAGAAGCCCTTGGGATGTGTTTTGAGCATTCCATCGTTGTTACTCATCTTCTTTCATCATAACAGTTTTGGCAAGGAAGCGGGATTCCACGGTTCATAGTGCAGCGAGGCATTTTTACTTGACACCACTGTGTTCTTTTCTTGTTAGGACCAAAATGAGCGCAGCTATCGCATTGTGAAGACAGCCTCCAGAAATACTGACATCAAAGGTTTGAACCCCCTGACTTCATATGTATTTCATGTGCGGGCCAGGACAGCAGCAGGATACGGAGACTTCAGTGGGCCGTTTGAGTTCACAACTAACACAGGTAATAACATGCCCACTGATATCTTTTCTTTTCCTAGAGTGAAGAGTGAAAATGTAACCGAGCTGCGTGCTGGGAGTTTCCCGTTGGTTGCCTGGACTGTGGTATATCTATTCTGGGAAAGTGTTCCTTCATGGCCACGTGCCTATTATTGAAGTGGTGAATCTGACCTTAGACTTCCCTTTGGATATGTTATATTCTCAACACTACAATATTCCAGCTTGGCGTAAGGAGACATATGCCCTATAAATACTTGGAAGCCATTGATGCTTGAAAAATTTATGTACCTGTTTTGTTTAATGTGAATGTAGGTGTTTGCACGTGTTTTTGGAGTGTCTCATTTGCAGGGGAATAGAACCCTGTTACCTCTCTTTGCAGGCTACTGACATAGATCAGTTAGATGTCCTACATCAGCTCACATACTTTAACTTTCCCTTACGGTCATGTAAAGATAAAATGTTTGAATTATGTTGTCAGTACAGCTTTTTGCTTTGTTCAAGGTAACATGCAAATTTGCCCCCCAGAATGTTTGCTTTTCATTGGCAGAAAGGTGATGTGACCAGGACTGTTTTATTTTGGACATATGCATCTGTTTACATCAATTTAAGGTCATGCCAGTCAGTAGCAACATCCTTCAGAATGTTAACAGCTGAAAATAATCAATCCAGCAGGAAGACGGAAGACATTTTAAAACAACTTATTCTCTTTGTGTCAGTTGGGGAGTGATCATCTGGCCCCACTGAGAGAAAATGAAAGAGGAAAGAAGAGTGGAAAGCAATTAGGAAGGTGAAAGAAATAGCCATTATACCCTCTGAGCTACACTGAAGGGAGGAAGGAGAGGGAGTCCTTGTTCCCAGTGAACCGAACTTCCCCAAATCATTATCAAGCATCATGTCTTCAGCTAATTAGGGCTCTCTTGGAAAATTGTGTCAAATGACTATATAATAAAGGCCTGAAAGTAGATTTGAGTACTACTCTAAACTGCCTTCACAAGACAGAAAGCATCATTGAGTGCTATGTAGGCTGATTTTTTGAGGTTGTCTGACACTAATGCTCTCTTTTCTGCTTCCAGTTCCTTCCCCCATCATTGGCGATGGTACCAATCCCACAGTGCTGCTTGTTTCAGTGGCTGGCAGTGTTGTTCTTGTGGTCATTCTCATTGCAGCCTTTGTCATCAGCAGGAGGTAAGAACTTAAGCTTCTCTCTCTCCCTATTTCTTTCATGAGGGAGCTTTTTGTCTCCTCCAAACAAAGCTAAATTCTTTGATTAGCATCATAAACAGTACATTTGCATTACAAGCCTTCTCCCATGTAGCTTTGATCTTCTCAACATTAGTACCACAGCAGCCTGTGATGTAATGGCAATGGTTCCAGCTCTATTTGCCCTTGAAATGCAAAGCTGATTCCAATAACTGGCATTGAGAATCAAGCCAGCTAGAGATTTGTGGTTAGTGTAACTTGAAGTTAAGTTTAATGGGTATGGGTATAGTAGATTTTCTTGGACTGACTCCTGATACATAGGGAATAAACAACTGCACTGTTTTGAACTAAGCTATCAGACTGCTGTGCTTGTGATTTTGTCTTGATCTTATGAGTATGCATTAATCTTTGGTTTAGGCCTTCCACTGTGTGTGGAAATGACTGTAAAACAGAAGATAGAATCATCCAGCATCATATGCAGTAAACAGCATAATGGGTCGATGGTTATTTGATCAGAGCAGAACCATAATCTTCTTCCAAGTACTTGTTCATTGTTCCAGATTCAGCCAGTGCATCAGGAACAATGCTGAAAATGGGAGGACAGTGTAGCAGGCACATGGTGTGTTTCTATCTTCACCTTAGTGTTCAGCCTTATTTAAAAAGATCAGCATTATTTTGCCTCAGTGTAATTCAGAGGTAAAATTGGACATATCGTTACTGTACCTGAGGCATGGGATCTGAGGGACATGATTTTTTCAGTCCCTATTGATTAGTTTAATGGCATCAGTCATAAATGTGCACAAATTCCTCTTGATGTACACATTTAGTTTAAATTGTCTTAAAGAGCAGTTAAGTCACTATGGTTATAATATCTGGAATGTGTAGTCAAGTGTTGTTGTAGTGTTCTGTGGATGTTCACCTCAAAGCCACCATGCTGGCAATAAGAGAGAAGAGCAGAACATATGAAAATGTAATGCAGAGAGACAGGTTTATTAAAAGCCATTGCAACAGAAAATAGCATGATGACTTAATCTGCTCTCTGCTTTTATTGATCACTTTATTATTTAAGGCAGGATTGATAGCAGGATACATTGGATTTCTAATTATGAGTTGCCACCTTGGAGAATTGAGCCTGTCGAGTTGCTTTGAGATGATTCCTTCCCCTCCTCCTCCTATAAAAAAAATGTCACTTCCCAAGGCTGATAAACACTGTTTGGTGATTGGCCCTCAATGGATCACTTTTTAGAAAATGAAATGTCAACCCCTTGCCCTCATATTGATTCTCTTTAGTATCGGCCATAAAGCTGTCGAAGGAAAGGCTGCCTGGAGCCAGGTAGCTGACAGACTCATAGGGGCGGGTGCCTGCTCAGCCAGGTCTTCTCCCTGCTCGGGCTGTCTGTTCAGTTACCTTTGCCCATGAGAGTTTAATTTGGACAAAAACGGAAAAAAGAAAGAGGAAGAGCAGGTGGGCAGTAGGGTCACATGGTTGGTCCAAGCACTGGTGGAATGGTGATAGCAATGATATGGTGGCTATGGGTTCAGAGGTGCCCCAAAAGCAGTGTACTGGTAGGTCTCAGGGAGGCCATGGAAGGGGAAAGACATAGCAAGAGGAATGAAGTGCTGGGACAGTGAAACTGCTCTGTGCATACTAATGCACCGTGCCTTGTTAATTAATAGCCTTCCTCAATACACAGCTCTCCAGTACTGTAAGTAGTTCTCAATAAACAGAATCTGCTTTAATATTCACTATTACACAAATGATTTTAACCACTTTACCAATGTCATTTAGAGGTGTGGGCTTTGGGGATATTTCGTGATGTTCATGTACCAGCTGAAGTTAATAGCAAAATAATTATACTTTGTTCCAAAATTACTTCAGCTGAGAAAATGCTTCTTTGTTCATAGAGTCCCCATGAGAAGGTTTTGTAATATAGCCATGACCTAGAAGTCATATTTGTACAATCAAAACTGTGCTTAGGCCTGCAGACACGGCCTTTGTGCTTCCGTGAGCCAAATGTGGGAACTGGACATATGCTGGCAGTGCCCAGTTTTGAACCCTGGATTATTATTACTAATTTAGCGTTATGTTTTCTCAAGCCATTACTCAAATCCCAAAATTCATCTTCTCAACAGAATTTGTTACAGGACTTTGCCTCCAGGCAGCTCAAGCTGTTTTGGTCTGTCCAGCAATCTGTTTGTGTCAACATGAGAACTAATCTGCCTAAATGTTTAAATTTATAGAGGTTAAGATAGACATAGCCATACAGCAGAACGCAGGAGCGTGAGCGTTTCTAAGCCCTACCCTACTCCTTACACAGAGTGAAATTAGAGTATTCGAGATAGAGTTTTAAAGGATTTGGGAAGGTGTAAAACAGTAAGAGCTACTTGCTAGAGGGTCTTGGCTGCAGTAAGCTGGCTCCAGCTTACTGGTCATCCAGAAGTTCCCATCCGAAATTCTTCTGATAGATTGTTTTGCCTTCTGCTCCACAAAGGTAGCTGACCATATTTGCCTGTCTTTTGCTCCTGGTTTTGGCTCTGCATGCTCCACCGGCCGGGTGTGTGAGCACTTCAGTACCCCTAGACCTCTTGTTTTGGGGTGGGGATGGTGGCAGCAGCAGAGCAGGCTGAGGCACCTGCTCCCTGCTGCCTCACTTCAGTGCATGCTAATACCCTCTGGCTGATCACAGACCTTCCCCCTTTGTATCTCCAGGCCCCACCTGTAGGTTTCCCTATGCCTCTGACCACCGCAGCTTCTGAAAGCTTCTGTGTTCTTTTCCTGAATAAGTCTGTTTAATCACCGCCACCCAAATCCCTGTAATTAGGGAATTCAAGCCTGTGACAAAGGCTCCCTTCTGCCATTCAGGTGAGCTGCCCCTAGCAGCCACCCTGCTCACCCCTGGCGTGGATGGGAGGCTGACGGACGGCTGGGCGGCCCAGGCGGCTGGGGGACAATGGCTGGCAGGAGTGACCTGCCCCAAGCCAACAGGAAAGGTCAGCAGGTGACAGGGACAGAAGTGGAAGTAGGTAGTTAGTTTGCAAGGTATTATTTAAAGTTAATAAGCTACAATTATATTGCTTGAACAGTAATCCCTTTGTTTCCTTCTTCTTTTTGTTCGTCTTTGGGTTTTAGTGGGGGATGGTTATTTCCATCTTTTGTTAGAATGATTTTACTTTTTAAAAATAAGATTAAAAGCATCTTTACATACTTAAAGTCATGCACTGGTGCAAAGCCACTTGACTTTCATTTTTCCTGTCTGTATCTGAAGAATAATATTAAGAAGTTGAAAGAGTTCTGCTTAAAATACAGAATCTTTTTTTTTTTTTTTCCTTCTTTTCTTTCAACTGGGAGAAGTTGTGTTGCACCTGAAACTACCTCTGCAATCCCCTTAACTGACCTGGCCCTGCATGGCTCTGGGTGAGATTTGCCCTCCTCAATCCCTTCAGTAGTGGGGAGCAGAACGTAGTCCTTCTGCTTCTCCCAGCTCTGTTACACCGGTGCTGTATGTCCTCAGGCAAACAAATGGTTTACACTGGTGTTTGGATCCAGTGTGGTTTTTAATAAGGCGCTTCTTGTGATTTGGAGCTGTTTGCGTTTAAATAACTTTCATAAAGAAGAGAAGCTCCCAGCCACTTTTAGTTGGATGTGTACCTACGTTTTATGTCTGAACACAAGGCCCATAGATGTTGTTGAGAGCTGAGGGGCTGGGTTCAAACATCAGATAGTGTTTGTATGTTGAACTGAATTTTTTTCTTCTGTTCACGGGTAATTTATAGTTTGTATTACTAGCATAGTGTATTTAGCTCCCAGCACCAAAAGGCTGCAGAGAGAGAATCTGGGACATTGCCTGTTTGTTAGATGGGAGTGATGGGAAGCTGCTGTTCCCCCTAGGCCAGGCGCAGGGCAGGAAGGAGATGCTCCTTGCTAATGGGGTTTTGCTGGCAGGAGGGGAATGGTGAAACTTGCGAAGAGTTGCTGAAACTGAGGCTCTCAAAGTCATGTGTTTTCTCCCAGCATTAACCACCTTTATCTCACATCTGCTGGTAGGCCTTTTTCTCACGTGCTCCCATTTTCCTCCTCTACCCATTCACCATTTTCAGAGGCCTAACCTAGGCTCGCCCCAGTGGGCCTGGTCAGTCCCACTCTGGGCAGCAGCTTGCACATCGTGGGCAGTGCCAGTCTCACTGCTTTTTCTCTGGGCTTGGTTTCTCCATTTTCTTTCCCTTTACTTCACTCCAGCCCAGACTCTTGCCAGTGACTAATTGGGGTCTCATGTGCTGGGAGATTGGCAGCTGACTTCCACAGGAACAAGCACGCTGAGGAGTAAGCAACAGTAAGGCCTTTTCTCTGGCAGTGTCTGTTTTTATGCCTGGCTCTGAATTTTTCAAGAATACCCAAAATCAATTCTCTACTTACCATGAGAGGCTGAGGAACTTCAAACCCCAGTGCACACTTGGTTGAGCTGACTCCTCAATATCCTCCCTATCGGATTAACCTCTTGTGTTAACTTTTCTGAATGCAGCTTGTCCACTGAAGTTTAAAGCTGAACTAATTAAATACATAATTGGATACAAAATTATGTGTGTAAGTGTAGAATTAGTCTACAGAATTAACATACTACACTGTATTACTGTGTCCAGCTGGGGTTTAGCAGAGGAGCTCTGCCATCAGGAGTTCTTTACCCACTTCAACTGTACAGTAATTGAAAGAATAAACAAAATCCTTGGGACCTGCATTTGTGTTTGTCAGGGTTTTTTTTGGTACCATCCTGATTCCTGTGTTAATAGACTGCTTCCTTCTTTAAATTTGCAGTTGAAGAAGGGTGTTGGTATGGGCATTTGCCTAATTAGGATTAAAAATCAGTCTACCAAAAACACCTCTCTTGTAGCATCTAAGTCTATATATGATAGTGCTAAAAAGCAATTTACTCCCTTTTTGCACAGAATTGAAAATGTGCATTTGAAGAGAAAGTAGCTGGAATGCAAGCTTTCTTTTCTTTGTTGAAATGCCGAGATGCAAATACAGAGATCTGTGTTTGCCTTGATGCTTTGTTGATACCAGTAACACTTAGAGCACTTTGAGGAGAGGAGTCTCTTGCCCTTGTGGAAAGTGTAAGCTGTGTCATGGGCTGTTTGTTGCAGGGGAGCTGCAAGAGCACAGGTCGTGGCAGGTGCAAACAGCTCAAGTCTTGGCAGGTCAAGAAGACAGAGCTTGTCTCAAAGTAAGATATTTATTTTGAACTATAATGCTCTTTATTTTTTATCTGACAGGCGCAGTAAATACAGTAAGGCTAAGCAAGAGGCAGATGAGGAGAAACATTTGAACCAAGGTAAGAGGCAGTGGTGCTTGTTTATTTTTGATTTGGTTCAGAAAACATGTCCCAGGTTCTGATGTTTGGCAAATAAGGGATGACATTCCTCTTGAGATGAATGTATTTCTGTTTCCCTTGCTTGCAACCATTCTTTTTCAGTGCTAGGCACTTTAAGTAACACGGAAAGTAGAAGCATTGGAATAAAGATTTTTGAGCTGGGAGAAAGGTTCACAAAATTTTTCCATTGTTCCTTTCCACTAACAGATTTCTGTTCCTGGCTAGTACTATCTAAACATGAATTTTCCCCACAATAACCTGCTAAGACAATCCTTCAGGAAAGGAAATGTAAACTTTTCTGCCTTATTTCCATGACTGAATCTTACTGTTACTTCCATCTCGGTCATCCAGATACGAAACCTAGGACATGAGCTTAAAATTTTTTGGTTCCCAAAAGGGAAATGTGTTTTATTCCCACAAGTGTATAGCCAGGCTGTTGGCCTGTCAATGATGGTAGTGATTCGTGAAACTCATTTATTGGCCAAAGCCTAATTATGTCAATATTGGGAAATATTTAAAAAAATATATATTGGGGAAAAATGCATTAAGTTCTTCCTTCTCTGATGAGTCATTCCTGGCTTACAGTACATTTTTATTGTAACTCTCTTTGCTGTTGTATATCATTAAAGCTTCAGTCTCATATGTTCTGTGTTCAGCAGCATGTAGATCAGTGACTTCAAATAAAACATTTCTGCCTTGCAGGTGTCAGAACATATGTGGATCCTTTTACATATGAGGATCCAAATCAAGCTGTGAGGGAATTTGCCAAAGAAATTGATGCCTCCTGCATAAAGATTGAGAAGGTTATTGGTGTTGGTAAGTGCTAGAACTTTTGCAGTAAATACAGTTTTAAATTTGCTTTTAGTGAATGTAGAGTCCTTTGATCTTTGAATGACGGTTTGCCAGAATTAACTGATGTAGCATTTTAACAACAAAGGTGCATGGTTTGTGCTCATGACTGTGGATTCTTGTACCTCTTTCCTTAAGGGGAATTCGGTGAGGTATGCAGTGGACGACTCAAAGTTCCAGGAAAAAGAGAGATCTGTGTTGCTATCAAGACTCTAAAAGCTGGTTACACTGATAAACAACGGAGAGACTTCCTGAGTGAGGCCAGCATCATGGGACAATTTGACCACCCCAACATCATCCACTTGGAAGGTGTAGTTACTAAATGTAAGTAGGTCATTTTCATGACAAGGCCAATTTGGAAGTCACTGAGAAATTAGGGTGGCTGGTTTTCTTGTTCTTTTTTTTTTTTTTTTCCATCCTTCCTGTGAAATGACAGATGGAACAGATCCACTGATAGCTAATAGGAGGAAATCAGTGCAGGACAAGTCATTAATCTTGTTGTCAGCTATAAATGGGTTTATGGTTTCAACTGATACTCTATCTGTAGGCAGCTTGTGCAAGATTTGTAGGGGGAATTAATACAGCAGGGGTTGGCGCTTTTTTTTCCTTCTTGCTATGCCAAGCAGCCATCTTTCACATCTTTACTAGCTTGAGCTGATTGTTACAGGATAGGCAAAAGCAGATGGAAAGCAAAGAATTTAAAATAATTGGGGAGAAAAATACCAAAACAAAACTACAGAGTCATATGTTTGAGGTACAAAGCACAGATGTAAGGAGCAAGCCTTTGAAATGAAGTAGTCTGTTTTAGTGTGAGACTTGCTTATTTGTTTTCTCTGATTGTGGGAAAATTTCACTCTGCAGAAATTACCTGGCTGACCTTTTTGTTTGGTTGTTTTTTTTTTTTTTAGTTTTATTTTTGTGTGTGTTTTTCTTTTTTTTTGTCATTGTTGTAGAAGTCTGTTAGTGTTCACTATGCCATGAACCCTGCCTTAGAAAGGGAACGACAGAGCTTGGCAGATGCTGTTTCCAGTCTAGAACTGAAAATACACCTGTCAGACAGAAGCACTTGGGTCTGTCTTCAGAAAGTGACACCGAGATGGTGTAGTTATTGTCTCTACTCCAACTGCAATAGATGGCATGTTGGCAAAGCCAGACACTGGTTGCTAATCCCAAAAGACCCTTTGGATATAGGGGCTTATTCTCAGGGCAACAGACAAGGCAGGCAGTGAGCTTGTGAGATGCTGTTAAAGCAGGAGCTGGATTCTGCCACTTATGTTTCTGGACATCTTACCCCTATTCGTTTGTGTTTCCTTCTCCTGGTCTACCTTCTCAAACAGTTGTGGAAAATGGCTCATATAGAGTGTCCTGCATTTCAGGACAAATTCCACTGGGGAGAATAGGGGCTTGGGCTTCTTTTGCCTATCATTTACTGAAGCTCTCCTTCAAATCTGAAATTAAAAGTAATACTGTGGTTAAATTTTTCAGGTCTGATTCTTGTCTCTCTTTTATTGTTGTTTCTGTAACAAAGAGTTTGTGTCCAGGTCACAGTGTTTGCTGCAGACAATGATTTTTGAAGCACCTCTGTAAGAGAGGCAGCATGTGAATCTTTATGTTGAAAACCCCCCAGCTTGAGCCCCCTTAGCGATTACAGCTCTAGCAGTTATAAATGACTATATGTATTTGCATAATGCAGTTGTCACTGAATTAAAATGATTTGAGATTTTCACCGAGGAGGTGGCAGCCTGACCCAAGAACGCTTCATCGCCTGGCTCACAGTGAGCGCTGCTCCTGCAGCAAGCCAGCTCGCTTACCTCAGAGCTGGTGAGTTTGGTAAACAGGGCTGCCTAAGAGGACATTTATCTCAATTTCTCCATAGGTTTTCTGAATGCTGTGATAAATGAATGCATTTAATAAACTGAAAATTAAAATGTGAGATAAATAGTGGAGTAGATGGGGGTTGAGGGGAATACATTATTGGCCGCTAGTCAAGTACTTTAATAATTGACTCACTGATGGTAACTTCTCCTCTGTCTTTCCCTCTCCCCTGCTAAAGAAGTGCCTGAGTAATGAAATTATGCGTTAATGCACTGAAAGAGTCTCCCTTTCTTCCTTTCCACGTTGACATAGTGCCTTTTGATTGAGGAAGGTTAATTAAAACTCATTTAGCTGTATTTGTTCAGTGGAAGGGTTCCAGTCACAGCTGCAAAGGAAAAATGAAACAGTGACATGCAGATTTGGTTGGAGTTTTTTCTCTTTTTACCAAAGAATGCTGGCAAAAGTGAATGAAGGATGTTGTTTTATCACATCTCTTTCCTTAAAGGTAAATAAGACCTGCATCCAGAATAGTTTGCTTTATGCCATTCCATCTCTCCTCTGCTTTGTTCATGCAAATCAGAAAGGGTTCAGCTACCAGACCAGCATTTCATATGCAAGCATGCCAGTTTGCAAATGACTGGAACACTAAGATTTTTAAATAGTTTGGGCAAGGAGAATTACCTTCAGAAAGTGGCCCACAAAGGCTAGATTTGGACTGAAAAGGTGAGCTAGGTAATAATGGGTGAAAAAAAAGTGATGTATCTCACCTATATGTTGGCCTAAGTGAAACAATGTAAAATCAGTCAGTCCTTATAGCATGTTGTTTGATGAAAAAAAAAAAAAAAAAAAAAAAAAAAAAAAAAAAAAAAGGGACTACTTAAAAGAGGGAAATCCCTTAAAAATAAAGGGAAAAGCATCTTGATGAAAGATGCACTGAGGTAGAAATGTTTATGGGAGCTCTGAGTGCTGCCACATTCTGTGTTTTCATAGCGGGTTGTTCTGGCACAGATAACTGCTGGTAACAGTAGCAAGGAAAAGTTGGGTAGTTCTGAAATGGCTGATACCAAGGCAGAACTGAGCTACCTACAGTCTGGGTGATGTATCCACTGATGCCTTCTTTGCTAATAATGTTTCCAAATTCAGAGCTGTTGTAAGAAGTTCAAAAGCAGAGTTTCTCTGGGCCACTGAGAACTCAACAGTTCTCATAGCTCAAGCGAATGGCTGGGTTACCATGCCAGCCAGGTGCTGATCATCACGTGCTGCCTTGACTTCAGGTGCACTTAACAGTGCTCATCTTGGGACTGGGCTTTTGCTATTCTGCCTTTAGCAAGTCACTTCTTTATATCTCTTATTGCTCATTTTTAGAACGGAGGTGATATTTGACCCATTTCTGCAAATATCAAGATGCAGAATATGGAGCATAATTAACCCCTTGAAATAATTAGTGTTACTTTTATGTGCCTAAATGTTTCCAGTTTCAGCATCATATAACTTTGTAAAGCACTTAAGGCAACATCAAGCATTGCTTATGTATCTGCTGTTATTTTTAGATAGCAGAGTGCCTAGAAAGCATCTTCATGTCAGGAAACTTGTATCGCATTTCTCTTCAGATTGCCCAGGCTTGGTTGCCTGTATTGCAGCATGGAAAGCTGAGTGCTGCTGAAGCGTCATTCCCCACGTGTGACACGATTCATTGAATCATTTATCCTGTGGTTGACTTCCTGAGGCAAATAGCTTTGGCTCATTTATAAATAACAAGAGACACAGGATACAAATTTGGGACAGGGAAAGTTGAGAGGAATTGTTTGTATTTTGCGTTCTTGTCGTTCAGTACCTTGTAGCTGCTGACAGCTTCTGACTTGCCTAAAGCATTGATCTTTCAAAAGAGACGGGGAGACCAAAGTGTTCATGAATTCCATTTTGGGAAAGGAAGGCTTTCTAGTCTGCGGGCAGTTTAATTACACGAAAGATTTTTGTCAAGTTTGAACAGATCTTTGTTTCTTAGCTCTCCATTATCAATTCATATATTCCTTAGAGACCAGGAGCCACTTTATTTAAAGACCTTGTCAATGAGTCATCTGAAGGGTTAACCTTCCAGATGGGGCCCTTTGAATGTTCCCAACCTGTAATATTTCTTCACTTGCTCTCCACAGCTGCGGCATAAGCTTGGTGCTTTTGAAATTAAATTAGATTGTGCAAGACAGGTGTCTTGGCAGTAAAATCATGTGCAACCCATTTTTATCCCATTAACATTGGTGTTCATCAAGGAATTGTGCTTTTCTTTCTGTGAACTCTAGGTAAACCGGTAATGATCATAACTGAGTATATGGAGAATGGCTCCTTGGACGCCTTCCTCAGGGTAGGTGATTTCTTCATAATATGCTAAGGAGATTTTATACTGGGAAGCATTTTCTGGTTTGTTATTCTGGTTCTGTTTTGCAGAGATACTGAAAACTCAGCATTTTAAAAGAAAATAAGTTTGTACTTGGAAAATTCTGTCTCTTTTCTGGTGTTGTTCCTGTCAAGAAAACAGAATAAATGTAAAGTGGAGGGATATAGAATAAATATGATGTTTAAAATAGCAGGATCTTAAATAATCCATGTTTAATGGGAGCAGTTTTGATGTGTTCCATTTTTGAAAGCATTGCAATGCTGTAGACTCATTAAAACTGGATGTATTGCAAACTGGATACGGCATCACTGCGACAAAACCTCTGAGTTTGTACTTTACTGGTGAATTATAGGCACAAGTCAGGAGAGTGAGGAAACAACATCGCATTTTATTTGAGAGAAGATGGGGATCCAGAGATACGCTCTTTGCCAATTTCAGCAATGGCAATAATGTAGCTTTTAGCTTAATGCTCTGTAATTTTCTTCCTTTCCCCATATACAGAAGAATGATGGCAGGTTTACAGTAATCCAGTTGGTGGGGATGCTTCGTGGCATTGGCTCAGGAATGAAGTATCTGTCTGACATGAGCTATGTACACCGGGATCTAGCTGCTCGAAACATTCTGGTCAACAGCAACTTGGTCTGCAAAGTGTCTGACTTTGGCATGTCCCGTGTCCTGGAAGATGACCCTGAGGCAGCTTATACCACACGGGTAAGGAGGGAAAGAAAATGTCCTGTGGGTTTTCTTGCCTACCCAATATTTTTGTCTGACTATGTGGGAGGTGGCAATGGTTTGTTTTAAAATGATCTCAGTCATAAATGAAAACCTATATCAGAACATAAAAATAAATGTTGGCCCAGACTCCACAGCTAGGATAAATTGATGTAGTGTTACTGCTCCATCGGTGGCTACATCGGTATTTCTTCTCCGAGAATGTGACCCATGTACTCCTCTGGTATGTTCAGTGTGACAGGAGTGTGTGACAGGAATCTGATACCAGAAGGTAGATCTTGGGCTTCTATTCCTTATTCTGTTATCTACAGACATGCATAATTTGCAAGTGGCTAGTCCCACTGAGGTTAGATACAGCAAGTGTAGATACGCTAACACTTTTGCCCACTACAAAACTCATCTTAAATTTGATCCCAAATGATTTGGGCTGGCAAAAGTGTGGGGCCTGCATTCCCAAGGTTGGATATGGTAAATGCTTTTGCCTCACTCTTTGTTTATTTATTTCTTTCCTATTTTACCTATGTTTCAGCATCGTACCGTTACTAATTTTGCTGAAACATTTTAATATGCTGCATGTAGAATAATGCTAATGCAAGAACTATGTTGCCTTGAAACAACATCCCGACCATTGCCAGTCTTTGTACCAATACCTCTGTAATTAACACATGCATGGAAAAAAAATCGGAGTTATAAAGTCTCTTTTTAAAACTGCTTATTTTCTTCATTTTTACATATCTGCCATTCTCCATCTGTTCTCCCTAGTGCAGTGTTTGTTTGCAGCACTCACATTTTGCAGTTGAATCCCAACACTCATCCTGTAATGGATTCACATTCATTACTGGGAAGGAGAGACTCATGTAGTATTAAATGTTGGCCAGCCTTGGTATTTCTCACTCATAAGAGTGGCAAGTGGAAAAAGCAGAAGCAGAGTTCTGGAAAGCTGTATTCAGGGAAATCAAAGTTTAGACAAATGTATAAGGGCAAGAAAGAAATGCTTGAAAAGCCTCCCTTTGAAATCGGTGAGTGCAGGTACAGTATTACGTTCTTTCTCAAGTAAACCAGAGGGAATCAAAGCAATTTGCATTACAGTGCATTGTCTTCATGTGGTATCAGTAATGAAGGATCAGAAAGATTGGGATAAACTCCACTGCACTCAAGCAGCTAAATAAAAAGAGCTTATAGACAGTTGTTAGAATGACAACCATGTATAAACAATGTCTGTGCATCTGTTTCTGAAAGGAGGAATAGAGCCTTTCCATAACCAGAGATAGTGCAGTAAAATGCAATTTTTAAAGCATCCTTTCTTAAGAGAATGGTGTGTTTTGTTCTGCGTTAGTAGTATAACTCATTAAAGTGAAAGCGTCCCATAGCCCCTTGAGGCACTTGCTGTTACAAACTGATTCACAAGGGCCTGATGCAAAGGCCAAAGGAGCCAGGACACCTTTTGGTGTTGGTTGGCTTTGGAACAAGCCCATATTAAACACTTGGGAGAGATATTAGGACAATAAACCATGAAGTATGCACATGTTGCAGCCAGTTATGGCGAAAAAATATCTGCAGGATTGCTGAGGGGAAAAAAAAAACAAACCCTACAAAAATAAGCTCAATCAAAAAAGCATAAAAGCAAATTTAAAAACCCTAAAACCTTTGTTCAGCTTAAGTCATTCCCCAGATGGAACTGCAGGAAACCAAAAGCTCAATTAAAAACACCTTGCGTATTAGCATAGACAAAAGGAGAAATCTCTGGCCTGGGATTCACTCAGCTGAGGAAAAATCAGATTAATGGGATAGAGTGAGTTCCTTTTAAAACAGTGCAAGACTTCAGTGGCCCAGATCAGGTGCCCAAGTGTTTTTATTTTTTTGAAAGAAGTAGTGTAGCAAGAGGCAGCTCTCTCTAGCAAGTCTGGTGTGGAACTCCTCCCAGCCAGACTGGGAGAGCCCAGAGGCTTGCTTGCCTTCTTACATCTCTGGCAGGAATTGGGATATTGCCCATGGGAAACACCACTGTATTCATAAATCTTCCCAGTTTATCCTCTCTTTGTTTTAACTTTTTGAAAAGCAAAACGTTTATAATCCCATTTCTTTCTGAAACAGGCCAAACAGGTCAGACAGGCAAGCAAGGAAACAGTAATTAAGAACATATACGTGTTTGTTTTGTCAACCAAATCTCTGAAATATACTTTGTAAAAGCCCTGGCTTTTTCTCGTGCTTTGGCATAGCCCTAAGCAGAGGTCTCATAGAGAACTGATAAAAATACATTTAACAATTTACTGGTCCCCCT